>JAOXYD010054194.1:0-13218 GCA_028565735.1 Pinacopodium congolense
GTTCGACACTCGGAGCTTAATTTTACTCCGCTTTATTACTTGTTCGATAGGTGCACTTGCCTTAAGAACACGTTGGTGAAAAGTAAAAATCATTTCAAACGCCCGTAAATTTTAAAGTCACCTAACCAACGCAACAATTACTCATAAGCATGGCATATTCATATAGAACCTTGTTTAGTTTTGATTCTTTCAAAAACTATTTGGTCACCCTTAATTGGTTGTATCTACAGATTGTATGATTAATTATACTAGTTATAACTGTTCATGTGCTTTATCTATTCCTAGAGCCTTCTTAGGTGTTTTTTGTTTTTTAAAACCTTTCTTTTTGACCTAACTTTCTACATTATGGTTAGAACTCGAGGTGGCAGTACCTCTAAGGGTAGGATATCTTCCTCTAATGATTACCTAGATATTGATTCTATTGAATTTGAAATCTATGCTTCTAGGAAACTCTCGAAAAGCAGGTTCATTTCACCTACTCATCTAGATACTTACAAAGAAAATGGCCTGGTTCAGTATTTTATTGATCAAGGGTGGGAGCTTATCCTTACCCTTAAAGCTGAAACTTGTCCTACATCTGTAAAACTGTTTTTCTGTAACTTTAAAGAGGTTAAGGAGAATGATGAATACATCATCTACTCTAAAGTAGAAGATACTCCTATTCATCTATCGAGAGACATGATCAACAACATCCTAGGTATCTACATTCCTTCCATGTTCTCTTACTATGATTGTATGTCCAAATTTGATTCCACCCACTCCTTAGCAAAGAGAGTTCAAACTATTTTTGAGTTAGAAAGTAGGGAGGGCATTACTAAAAAACCTAAGGATGTTAGAAATTTGAGCCCAATACCAAAATTTCATCACATTTTCATCAAATACAACTTTCTCTCTACTAGTGGTCATTACAATGACCTAGAATACGATGACCACTAGTTTTTGTCTACTCTTATGCTTGGTGAGAGAATCCACTTAGAAGACTTCATCTTGCCTAACATGATCTATTTTGTTCGATGCAAGAAAAGAAGCCAACATATTCCTTATACTTTGATTCTTAGCGACATCTTCCAACATTTTCACATTCCTTCCATGGAAGATGACTTTGATCAAAATTCTTTAAAGCACATGGGTTTTCAAACTGTTGGTGGTCACATGGCTTGACCTCGTCAGTGAAAATGTTCAGTTCCCCCTACTAATGCTGATGTGCTTGTTCTGCCTCTGACAACTCAGCCTACCTCTGAGGCTCTTGATGATATGCCATTACTACTTCGCCAACCTCTTTAGCATATATGGCTACTTCTTATGATGTTGAGGCTACCCTCACTATACTTCATCACAAGGTGGACCACTTGACAGGTCATCTCGATAAGCACAATACCTTACTATAAGAGCACAACGCCTTACTACATGAGCACAACACCCTACTATGAGAGATTCACTCCAGACTTCCTGCTCTACCACCTTCAGACATTTAGCATTTATTTCTTATTTTTATATTGATTCTTTCACTACTTTGGTTGCATGACATTTCATTATTTATGATATTGACTCTTTCTTATTACGTTTATTTGTCTTTCTTTATGCATTGATTTCGTACTTGATCTTGTGATAATACCCTTTTGGTGATTCCAAAAAGGGGGAGAAGTATATGATAAAAGCAATATATGTATATATATGTTTGTTTAATATTTTAAGAAAAACAATTGATGTATATTTTTGGTAATATGTTGAACACTTAAGGGGGAGCTAATTACTTGTTATTTGTAATATGTTATGAGAGAGTTGATCATTTGAGGGGGAGTTAGTTATTTGATATGATGTTATTGTAGTTAACTATTTGACATGATGTTTGATATGATTTTAAATTTCCAAAAGTGTAAACAATTGTCACTCCTTGACTTTGAAACATTTACGGGGATCTTTATCATATGTTTTACTGTTTATTGTGTTTATCATATCACTTAGTTTTTTCATCACTAAAAATGGGTAGATTGTTGAACCAAGGATGGTTCCACCTTATTTTGGTAATGCCAAGACAACCTTTACTACTAATGTTTGTGTTTTTCAGTATGATTGAAAAATAGGTTGGACAAAGTTAAAGCTGACCAATTAAGGATTCTTGAAGAAGAAAACGAAGAATCATATGAAGACTCAAGTTTGAAGAAGAAGTTTAGAATAAGTTTAATTTTGGTTTATTTAGTGTAAACTTTTCTTGTTTTATTTTGGTATTCTCAAGAGGCTCATATTTAACCATTCATGCATATATATTTTAGAATATGCTTGTAGGTGTATAATCAATAGATTTTATATGTTTTAATGTGATTAAATGAGAATAAACCTCTTGACCGAAGCATATGGCGAAGGCCTATCGGTCGACCGAACTAAGAGATCAGTCAACCAAATAAAGCAAAAGTTGTAGATTACATAATGTCTTGTAACATTATATAACAGTTAACATTATTATTGAGTTTTACCCATTGGATAAATGGTAATATTACTGTTGTCCAACAGATACATAAGACATTTTTAGTATAAATAAGTTGTGTGTGTTATGTTTAAGTAAGTGTCGAAAATTGAGAGTTTTAAGTAGAAAAGTTTAAGTGATATATAGTGTGTTTTTGTGTGAGGCAGTTGACTATCTTTTGTGCATTCATCCTTCTAACCTCTTATGATTATCAAGTGAAATCACGTGAAGATTTTTTCAATTGTATCGTTATTGCGAGTGGTTGAGAGATTATTCTTAAGCCTAGGAAAAACAAACGAGTGAAAGGTTCTCCTTTAGCCTATGAAAAGGGATTGTAATTGTGACATTATTATCTTGAAGTTGTTATAAGAACGAAAGCTCAACAGTTGTATTGGAGACAGGATTATGAGCAAGTGGATAACTCCGAACCAGGATAAATCACGATGTACTCTCTTATGTCTCTTATCTTTTATTTCGCATCTATGTTATCTGATTGTTTGTTTTGGGTAAATTTGTTTAAGCTTCCGTATTTATATTTATTCTGTGAAAGAAATTTTTAAGCACTAATTCACCCTCCCCCCTCTTAGTGCCATATCTATCCCAACATACTAAAATATTTGTTTATATTTATTGATTATAATTCATGCCTAAGTCTTTTATTTTCTAATTTGAACTCGTCTAATAATTTTAAAGATTCTTTATAACTATCAACCAAATTCATCTTCTTCTTAGTCAAGTCTTCTAAATATTACAACAATTCTTTATAACTATATTCTATGTCATATTCAACATTACTATTATTAGAATGGGAAGATGATAGCTCATCATGTTCCATGAAACACACATTCACCATTTCTTCTTTTTTTGAGTCACTTTATTCTATCCATGTGGCCTTTAATTCTTTTTTCTTCTTTGATTCCTATTATCTAAGAGAATAATTCACTTTGATTATGTAAATTTTCATAAATAATGAAAAGTTATAGGGTGATTCTTTATTTGGATAATTGCATTCATCTAGTTTTTGCTTCATTTTACCTATGTTCTTAGTTGTGAAAGTTTCTTTAATTGTCTATTTTAGCATAGTTACAATTTAATTAATTAATTTATATAGATAATTATTTGAGGTTTTACATTGGGGAACAATACTTTACTTACTAATATACTACATAAAATAATAGGTGTACTTGCCTAGAGAAAGGTATAAAAGAAACTCATAACTGAATATTGAAAAGCCTTTCTTGTCACTAATAAGAACAACATCAACTTTAACATTCCTGACATTGTCAAGCACCTTCACAACATTTAGACCAAAAAGAGTTTATTTTCCAAAATTATTAATTTAAGAAAAAGAAACAAAAATTTTCTTTAAAGTTGAAAAATGATAAACATCATTTAACCTATTTTTTGCATTATCAATGTCAACCTTCAAAACATCTCCTTCTACAACTGGATAGGTTGAATTATCAGTTGTGGCAATAATATATTTTTCATTCATAATTCTAAAAATATTGAATCATTATCAGTGATATGATGTGAGCAACCAAAATCAATGATCAACTACTATTTATTAATGGGAGATTGTTCTAGTGTTGATTTTAGAACATATCTTACTCTTTAATTACTTAAGAACTAAATCATTACTCAAAACTAAGTTAATCATCTTCTTAATTGTTACAAGCAAAATTTGCTTTAAAGATCTTCCTATAGTAATATTTTTTGATGTTCCCAATAGACTTACATGGGTAAACTTACATCAACTCAATATAAGGATTTATTGTAACTTTTGATATCAAAGCTTTATATTAACCATACCAACATATTATACAAATCATACTAATAATTTATACTGTAATTTACAACAATTGTAATGCAATTATAATAGAAATATATGTCATTTATTTATATAAAAATTTTTGACTTCTAAAAACATAAAAATATGTAATTCATATTCAAACCATAACAACCATAAAAAGACACAAGGATGTTATGATTTATTAGACAAGTAGACTTGTAATTACTAGTATACTATTAGCATGATTGACCAAAGTCAAAGGAGTTATCAGTTATGATGCCAAAGCTAAAATTAAGCCATCAATATAACCAAATAATTGTTATGAGAAATAGGCTATACTAAAAATTGTTCTATAATTTATTGAATAAAGGGAGGTTCTACCTAGTTTTCACAATGACAGAACAATCTTACTATTAATGTATTTTAGTTTATTTTATTTTTTGAAAAGATAGATGTGAAAGAAAGATGCTTAGAAGATATAGGTGTGAAAGATATTGAAAAGGTACATTTTAGATCTATAGAAAAGCATAAAATGGAACTTATAAAGATTTAATGAAAAAGGTTCAAGTTGAAGATCAAGTTAAAATTTTAATAGGTTATTTCTTGTAACTTTTGATGTAATAATTTTATCTATGTCACTTCAATATGTCTAAAGGGCTTAAGTTATGCATATTGCATTCATGATTAGTATTTATACATATAGGTTGCAAAATCAAGAGGAATTATATGGGGAATGGTTTTAAATGATCCTCTTGATATATAAACATGTATTTGCAAAAATATTTTAATGTCTATATATGTCAAATAAGTGTTTGAAAAAGTTGGGATTACTTTTGTTGTGATATAGAAGTGTTAAAGTGTGTTAAATTATGTTAAAAATTGACATAGGACCGGATGACCACCACTAGTTAATTACTTGGTGAGATTGGTTAACCAGTGTGTGATTTTTCCATATAGTGGCTAGTCAATTGAAGGCATTAGTAGGATAGTCAACAAATTGAAGGCTTTAGTCGAATAATCTAATCAACTAGTGTAAAGGACTAATTAACCACTGATTTAACGAAATAGATGCAAACAAATAAAATTTAATGATAAAATAAATCAAATAGTTTTTAATGACACCTAAAGATTATAAATAGCTAATTGGGCAAATTTTCACCTATAAATAGGCATGTTGAGTGTGTTTTATGTATCCAAGTGGGAAGAAACACATTAAAATGTGAATTGAAGAATTTTGAGTGTGATTTTGAGATGTTTAGTGATGTTTTGTGGTGCATTCATTATGCAGTTTTGAGAGCCTCTTTAACACTCTGAATGATTATGAAAAACTATTTTGTAAGTATATTTTGGGGTTCATTGATTATGAGATTAGAATTTTAAAAAAGTTACCCTGTAGCCTATTAAAAAGAGGAGTCGTAAAGGGAGTTGTGATATTGAAAATTTCTAATAAGGTGTTGGAATGTAGACATAGATGTAAATTGTGCACCAAACCACTATAAATTAATTTACACCCTTCTTTCCTTATCTATTTTAATTTTAAAGCATATCTTACTACATTTTATATTATTATTATAAATTGTTTAATTTATTTAAACTTATGTATATTTTTAAGAGTAAAATTTTTAATAAAGTGTAAAGACTTAGAAAATTATAATATCACCTAATTCATCTCCACCCTGATACCAAATAGGGACTAATAAGTGGCATTACAACTACTTTTTATATTGGATTAATTTTAACAAATTAGTGAGTAAATATCATAGTATGAAACACACGAACTCATTAGTTCTATCTAATGGTGTAGAAGAACAAAACACTAGTAAATTATTACTTATATTAGTAAAATATAATGAGATGTTTTCTAATGGTCGATAGTGTAAAATTATGAAGAATAGTTTCCCATGAAACCCTTATGCCCATGAAAATTATAAGAACCCAAAAAATATCAAAATTAGATGATGAGTATGATTGCAATGATGAAAATTTTGTATCTTTGAATAATAAAATTATATGATTCCAATATTGTTCCCTTAATAGAAATGAGTTTAATAGAGTATCAACGTGTTAAACAATCTATAAAATATAGTACACCTTAGAAGTGACCTATAAAGGAACAAACCAAGTTAAGAGGAATAAGGTTAACATGTTGACTCATCAATATGAGTTTTTTTGCATTATGCATGATGAAATTATATCCTCCATATATGATAGATTCATCAATATTACAAATGCTCTTAACAGTCTAGGTAAGATGTACATTAACATTGAACTTATGAGAAAGATACTTAGATCCTTATCAAAGACGTGAGAAGCCAAAGTTCCAGTTAAGGAGCAAAGGACTTAAATTTCCTCCCTTTAGAAGAATTGATTGGATTCCTTTTGACATCTGAAATGAGACCAAAGGAGATGGAAGAAGAGAAGGCCATCTATAGGAAAAAGAACATGAAGCATTAAGGGAGGTTTATAGTGATGATAAAGCCTCCATGAATAGAAGTGATGATAAGGACATAACCTTACTCACAATGAGTTTCAAAAAGTTCTTAAAGAAGAAGATATCCAAGAGAGGAAAGGATTCTAACCAAGGTAACCACCATAATAAAAATAAATTAACTAACATTATATTTTTTAAATGTAAGGAAACATGTCATATTAGATTACAATGCTTTCTTCTAAAATAAATAACAAAGGGAGAAGAAGAAAGGAAAGAATAAGAAAGGCCTAAAAGCCACAAATTAGGATGATACTAGCAAATTTGAAGGAGAAGATGAAGTGGCACACATTTGCTTCAAGGTGAACAATGAGGTATCTTCTAGATTTACTTACTATGGATTTTATATATGATGAACTAGTATATTACTTAAAAGTGTTAATTAAGAAAAATAAGAAGTCGTCCACTAGGTATGAAGAAACCTTGAAGTAAGTAGATGCATGCAAACTTGAAAAAAAAAACAATACATGACTTAAAATCAAAGAGTATAGATAAAAGTGATGGGTAAATTTTGGTAAATAAAAATTTATCTTCAAAAATACAGATAGAATTCATTAAAGAATCATGATCTTGATTCTATAAAGGGAATGGAAAATTGTAATCAATGTAGGAGCACAAAAAGTTTTAAAATGATAGATATGGATTGGGATATACTAGTGAGAATGCACCTTCCACTAGTAAGATTACCTTTGTAAAAGAACCTAGAAAATGAACCTATACCTAGGATGCATGAAAAAATATAGCCACAACTAGGATAAAACCCAAAAAGAGATATCATGCATAAATTTATGGATCAAATACAAGACTTAGAAATGCATCACAAAGTAGATGTAATGTTAGGATATAATATTACCCACCTAGAAAAAATCACCTTAAAGGGAGTTTTTATGAAACAAGACCTAGGTATGTGATAGCACCTTATTTATACATCTTTTAGGCATGTTTTTATAATGACTATCTTAGGTTTTAGGGTTAATTACAAATGATTTAGTTACATATTTTATTTATTCTTAAATAAGATTTTGCTTAAGTTGCTTTAGATGATAATTTATCTTTTGTAGAATTTTGATGAGCATTTCAATGCACTTCTGAAAATAGAAGAGGTGTGGAATTATTTTTAGGACTTATAGCATCATGTTATGAATTTTCACACCAATTTTCAAGGTTATATGATAAGCCATAGAGAATGCATCAATAGAAGAATAAGAGAAGCTCAAACAAGCTCTACTTTTGGTGCAGGTGACTTTGGTGAGATATTAGGTGCACTTTTGGAGTTAAAATTGTTATAATATTGATTTAGGATGAAAGAAGATCATGTGAAAAAAGTCCATATCAGATGGCACGGCTATTAGAGGAGTGTAGAAAGAGTTAGAGTAGAAAATGTGAAGAGGGATAGAAGCTGTCAAGAACCATTACCTAGCCAAGAAACCTATGGCCATGATAGAGGTAGAAGATATCATGGCCTGGACCTACGACCATGGGTCCAAGTTGTGGGTAGAATGTGAACAACTTAAGGAATAACACCCTTAGGGTTATTTTAAGTCTTCCTCTTGCCTCCAAATAAAAAGGGTAGCTGCCAAAGAAGGGTGTTGAAGTATTAAACCATCTTTAATAGGTTTTTACTAACTTTTGAAGGAGTGTTCCAAAAACAAAGATTCAAGAATTAAGAAAATGAATTCACATAAACCATTATTATTGAGTTAAGGGGCAATATTGATTCATCATGAGTCTTTCTTTTCCATTGATTTTTTTTTACAATTCAAACAATTATTAGGAACTAAACTTTTCATTATGATTTAGGTTTTTATGAATTTTAGAATGTAGTATTCTCATTCATTCATGATTTAAATTTGAAATTTTAGATCTAATGTTAGGATGATTTATGAATTTTAACTACATTGTTAATTGCAAATATAAATGTTGGTTTCAATGCTTTTGATTTTTTTATGATTGATTGAGAGATAATTGTATGCCTTAGATTATTCCATAAAAAATACATCTTGCATGGAGTCCTAGAGATAGACTTAAATAAGATGTTTGGGATAGTTGTGAGCTTAGTCAAAACAATAGGTTTTATAGAGTCAAGTAATGCATTCAATCAATAAATTGGGATAGAGAGAACTTTTGTCTAGTTTATTAACTTGAATAGGATTACATAACTCAAAAGAGAGTGTGATTTATATTAGGGAATCAATGGTCTAATGAATATGAGCATTAAGATAAATTAAGATAAACCATGAATACTTATACATCCTAAAGGGATTAATAACCTAAATCTTAGTTTCATTATTAAGTGTTATCTTTTGTGAGATTATTCAAGTAATTAAATTTTAATTGGTCATTGAATTATCATTATCAAACCAATCAACAAATTTGCAATTTGTTAAGCTAGATAATTTAGATAGATACTTACTAATAATAGTAATCCCTATGGATTTGACCATGAACTCACTTTAACTCTATTACACTATAATAGGTAGATTCCTAGTTGTGTGTTGTGGTATTTTTATCTTATTTCTTGGAAAATTTCAATTAAAACCTAGACACGTATAGCATGTATTAAAATTTTGATGTTGTTTTTGGGGACTATTTAATTATTGAGTGTTTTTCTATTCTTTATTAAACTAGTTTTATTTCCTTTGTTTCTCCTTTTTGTTTGTTTTATTTTCCATAACCTTTAATTTTCTGCTTTTTAATTTGTATTTAAGAGCTTGCATTTCCTTAATCTTTTGGTTGTTTTTTCCCTTTTCGAGTTAAGTGTTTTTCTTACATGACCTGTAATCACTCGATTAATCTACCAAAACCAGATCCTGAGGTTAAGTAAACATTTGAGAGAGGTTTAAAAGAGAAGAAATCAGAAGGTAGAGCGAAATCAGAGATCCTAAAATAGCAAATGGACAAAATGTAGCGAGAGTTAGGGCTAAGAATGCAACTTACCATGGGTGATCTTTCACAACCATCTTTATAAGGAATAGAGTTGAGCATACAGAGACCACAAGTAGAAAGTGTGAACTTTCAAATCAAACTACAAATGATTCAGATGTTACAAAACTATATGCAATTTGATGGAATACTTGATGAAGATCCAAACACTTACATCGCCATCTCTTTAAATATCTGCAGCACTCTTTAAAGTTGAAGACATATTTGAATATGTAATTAGGTTTTGGTTATTTCCTTTCATATTAAGGAGTTGAGCATAGTAGTGGATAAAATTGAATCTTCCAAATTGCATAACTTCTTGGAACCAACTAGTTGAAAATTTCTTAATGAATTATTTCCCTCCTTCCTAATTAGCTAAATTATGTAACAATATTATTTCTTTTCAATAGTGGGAGCAGGAGAGCCTTTATAAAGTTTGGAAGCATTAGGAGGAAATGGTTAGGAAGTGCCCCAATTATGATTTTGAGTTAGGTATATTGATGCAAACATTCCATGACAGTCTTAATTTCACAATAAAGCGGCTAATAGATTCATCAACCAGAGGCAACACCAGATTTAAAACTCCTAAGCAGTTATAGGAATTGATTGAGAAAAAAGTTATAAATGCCTATCTATAAGGGAGCATAAGACAGAGGCCTAAACCCAGTGGAGAAGCACACAACATAGACGTGATAGGCCCATTAAAATCCAAGGTGGAAAGCCTTACAAGAAAATTGGATAATATGACGATTGCATCTACCTCACATTAATTTATGGCCTATGATTTTTGTAGAGGTAGCCATCCCAATCACAAGTACCAGTCAGTGGGAGTAGGAGTACAGGCAAAGCATATGGACTTTGTTGGAAATTGTCAAAACAACTTTTATAGCAACATGTACAACCCTGGGTGGCATAATTATATCAATATCTCCCGAACAGCTCAAAGTAAAATAAGGTTAAAATCACTCACATGGTTTCCAGCCTCAACAATAATTTTACAAGCAACCTACCTTGAAAGAGCTACTTGCCAAATATATTACAACCACAACTTTCCATTTTTAAACATCAAAGCATCTATAAAGAATATAAAAAACCAAGTGGGTCAGCTTGCTAAGAGTGTCTCATAACGATCGCCAGGTGCTTTACCTAGTAATATTGAAAAGAACCCAATGGAGCAAGTGCATATGGTATTCTCAAGAGTTGAGAAGGAAGTCATGGAGTTGGCACCTCAAGAAAAAGATAAAAGAGAAAAAACATAAAAGGCATAAGGTGAAGAGAAAACTTGTGAGCCATCATGTTCAATTAATGAAAAAGTAAGCATTGGACAACTGAATTACCATTCAAGCATGTGCTTAGACTCCATCAAGAAATTAAATGCTAACACTCCTTTGATTAATTCTCTTTTGTAGGAACCGAAGAATGCAAAGTTTTTAAGTGAGGTGATGGCTACCAAGAAAAAGAAAAGGAGTTCAAGGATGATGATGATTGAGGAGTTTGTTGCTATTATCAGGGATAAGTTACCATAAAAATTAAAGGAGCTAGGGGTTTTTCAATCCTTTGTACTAATGATAGTCTTAAATTAAACGATGCATTGGTAGACTTAGGGTTAGTATCAATCTAATGTTTGATAAATTATTTCATGACTTAGGATTAAGAATCATAAAGCCCACTAGAATGAGGATACAATTGATTAATAGATCGGTTAAATATCCTAGGGGCATTGTTGAGGATATCTTGGTATAAGTTGATAAATTTATTTTTTTGTCGATTTTGTGATCCTACACATAGGGGATGAGGATAAGATTCTTTTAATTTTTGGTAGACTTTTTCTTGCTACCTTAGAAGTGTTAATATATGCTTTGGAGAAGAAGTTAACACTTGGAATTCAAGAAAAGTCTATCACCTTTTCATATCTTGAAAACATTGAGCCATCTTTGCATGAGAAATAACAAACTTTGTCTTTTGATAATGTTATTGATGGCACTCCAAGTGATTTGCAGAGGAAAACAATTAATGAACTAAACCAAGACATGAGCTTTATAAAGAAAAACTAATACTGGTTATCAATATGGATGAATTTGATGAATGGAGAGGTAATGACATAAAGGACATGAAGAGTTAGAAAAGCAAGAAGAAAAAGAAAGCTTGGAAGCAAAAGACATTAACCACTTGAAAAAGAAAAGGATTTTCGAGCTATCGCCATTAGAAAAGCTCTTTGTGGCAGGTAACCCACTGATTATTTTTTCCATTTTAGTTTGTTTTTATTTACTTTCATTCACATTCTTGATCTAATTCCATTTAGTTATTGTTTTTCAAGTGTTTTGCATCTTTTTAAGTGTTTGCTTTTTCTTTTGTTTTTATCTCTTTTCGGTTGTTCATCATTCTATTCTTAGGAGCATTAGGGAACTTTAGAACCCTTTAAACTAAGAAAAAAAGTTAGAAACCCATAGGTAAGACCCACGCCTATGGGTCCTGGCTGTGGGTCAGTTAGGTTTCATGTTTAAACATGCACATCCCGGCTCCCATCTCCTTTTTCTCATCTTTCTTTCACTCTTCTCCATATCATCTCTATCTTCCACCATCTCTACATAAATTTAACTCCTTAAACCATCAATTTTGTGTTCCAACTTAGTTATTTACATCAAGTCAATAAGGTAATCATCATCTCTTACTTTTATTTTAGGTTTTGTGATTTAGGTTAGAGTTTTGTTCTTGATTGAGTTTCCTACATCTCTTTATGATTAAATTTACCATTTTTAAATGCTAAAAGTTATTGAAGTTACCTATAAATAATCTTTATTTAACGTTACCATTACATTTAGTGTTGATTTGCGTGATTTTTTGTTAGGGTCTGATTGAATTACGATTTTTTAAATATTTTTCACCAACCAATTTTGAAGTATCCTCCTTTTATGAACTTATTATGGTTTAGTAGTGATGTGTGCATATTTTAAGCCAATGACCCATTCTTAATCTCTTATAAACTATAATTTGGAACTATTTTGCATACATTATGTCTTATAGGATGTCTAATACATCAATTCCAAACATTCTTCCTTATAGGTTCGACACTCGGAGTCTTAAAATTACTCTACTTTATTACTTGTTTAATAGGTACACTTGCCTTTCGTCACGTTGGTTTTCGCTTAATCTCATTTTGATTTTTAAAGTAAAATCAGTTTAAAGAAATCCCATTTTTAATCATTCAACCAACGAATAACAAGTTTTTGGCGCCATTACCGGGGATGATTAATTGGTGTTTTAAGTTAATATTAGAGAAATTGGTGTCAATTACTCTAGGATATAAATTTTGTATATAGTTTCTTAAGCTTTTTTGTTTTCTTTTATTTTCTTTTGTGTTTTCATTTGCTTTTTCTTTCTTTAAGTTTGATTCTTAGCCTATTCTGATCTCGATTGAATTGTTTATTGTTAAGAATCAAGTTAAATGGAACATCATGAGAGCTTTGTTTTTCAACCTCAAAACAAACCAACCATGTTGGAATTAGTTATGCAAACTAGGAGCAGTCCTAAGTCTAGCATTGTTAGACCTAG
>JAOXYD010054205.1:0-13218 GCA_028565735.1 Pinacopodium congolense
GATTACCCTTCACCCTACAAGGAAAATTTTGTTAAATCACTCTTCATTGATTAGAAAATAAGATTGTCGGGTTCCTCTTTATCTTATAAGAAAGATTTTGTATGATTCCCTTTAACTCATAAAAAGTTTGTCTACAAGGTTTCTCTTTACACTAAAGAAAATTGATTGTAGTGAAATTTCCCATAAGTTATTAGAAAGTGGACATAGGCTAAAGATTATAGTAAAACTATTATAAAAATCAACTTTCACTTTCTCTTCTCTTCACTCCTTTATTTACTTACTATTGTGATTATTCTTAAATTACTTGTATTTGATTCACTTTTTTTTACTATTGACACCATCATCATCATCATTCTAGGTTAAATTGTGGTTAGGAATTTCATTCATCACAAAAATTGATTTAGGATTAAAGTTATAAATTTGTAAGTTACCTAATCCATCCTTCCTTATGTGTCATTTAGGGCTAATATTATAGATCATTCAATACAACTTCTTATAATGTAGTTTTCTTTTATGGATTAAATGCTTTATTAAGAATTTCATGGTCTACACATAATCTAGAGAGAAGATTTCATAGGTATGCCAATTATCTAGTGAGGGGATTTTATAGGTGTATCAATTATCTAGTGAGTAAGTTTTAATTAAACTGACAATTGAGGAATGTTTTTTCTTATAGGTAATGCCTTATTTAATATTTTTGTAGGTTAGAAGTTGTGACTTTTTCAAGCGATACGATGAAAAATTTATTGTAAGAGTTATTGAAATCATTAATCAGTTATGGATAGAAATTATCATATTAAAGAAAGAGGATGAAACTAAGACAATTGTATTGCATTCTAACGTGGAATTATAAAAAGCAAATGAGATGGAGGTGCAACTGAAGTTGATGGAGGAAAACCTTAAAATGTTGGTGAAAGATTAAAAAGAGTTGAAGATAATGTTAATATGCAACATAGTAAGATTTACTATGCTTTTGATGGCTATAATTTTTAGCCATGTCACAGGAACTCGTTTTGAATTGCATTATTATTGACATTTATAATGACATTTAACTTGACACTTGTAATGATATTTATATTTACATATATAATTATTATATTTTTTGATCATATCAATTGTAAATTAATTGTAACAAATTATTTTATTATAAAGTAATTATCTTTTTACTCTCTATGTTATTGCTAATTATTAAATACCCCATATATTTTTTAAAATATCACAAACCCCATATTTTTTGACAAAATTATCAAACACCCCCTAAAACTATTTTTTGCTGACGTGACAGATTGACCATACTGATGTGGCGATGATGTAGCATTGTTGACTTTACAGACTGATGATGTGGCAGGTGATGTAGCATGTGACATGGTAGAGTTACTGTGTAAGGGGTACAATGATAATTTATAAAAACACATGAGGTATTTGAAAAAAATGAAATTGATAACTATTCATAATATTTAAAGTAAAATTTGAAATTGATAACTATTCATAATATTTAAAGTATAATCTATTTATTTTGGATTTATCTTTAATTTTTTTAGTTTTACTTTTTAAATACACAAATTATATTTATTTATAAATTTATAAATTTAGTTTTTAAATTTTAAAATTTGAAATTGATAACTATTCATAATATTTAAATTAAGAATCTATTTTCTTTGAATTTATCTTTAATTTTATAGTTTTACTTTTTAAATATGCAAATTATATCTATTTATAAATTTATAAATTTAGTTATTTGTAAAAAATGAAATGTTAACATTTAAAATTATTTAATTTAAATTTTAGTTAAAAACTTTTGAAATTGATAATATTTGGACTAAATATTTTAAAGCCTATAATTTAAATTAAATATTTTTAAATAGTAATTTTGATTTTTTAAAAAAATTTAAGTAATCATCTATTTGTTTTGGTTTTGGTTTTAATATTTTTAGTTTTACATTTTAACTATACAAATTATATTTATTTATATTTATAAATACTCTATAAAAATTAAAAATTAAAAATACAAATACACTTTTTTATATTTTATAAATAAATTTACCTTAAAAATAATAAATGTAATATATAAAGTAATTATCCTGTATTTTTATTTTTTTAAACAACTTCCTGTATTTTTCATTTTTTTCAAACTCTCCCTTATATTTTTCTTTTTTTAAATAGCCTTTGTGTTTTTCTTTTTTTCAAATTTCCCTATTAGTTTTCATAAATTATCAATACACCCTCTACACAGTAATTTAGCCATGTCAGCAACCACGTCACACGTTACGTTTTTTGTCACGTCATAAGTTTGTATAATGAACAGAGCCATGTCATTGCCACATCAGTATAATCAAACAACCACATCAGCACTGCTGCAATGTCAGTGCCACATCATGACATAATAGTTTCAGGGGTGCTTGATAATTTCGTCAAAACACAGGGGGTCAATGATATTTTCAAAAGTACATGAGTTTTTTTTTGACAATATCACAGGGGGTAAAAAGTAATTGCTCTATAATTTAATGTATATTTACAAGTATTTTGATCTTAAAATTTTCAATTTATGCTTTTCATTGTTAAATTTGTATGTTGATGTCAAAAAATGAGGATTAATAAAAAAAATCACATTTAGTTGATGCAAAAAGAATCACATTTAGAGTAATTTTTAGGAGATCGATTTGAATATTTATGGAGGAGTTTAACACGAGTTCTAAATGACATTATTGTTCTCCAGCAAACTCACGTTGATGTTTGGCCTGTTTATAGAACATTAACCGTGGTATTCAATGACACTATTGATCATTGACTTCAAGTGCTATTGATGTCTGCAAACACGTTTTTTTTAAGCTAGATTCAATCTAATTTTTCAATCCCTTTGTAGCCAACTTATAGAAACCCTAATCAAGACATGTAAATGCATCCTTAAGAGCTTAGAGCATAAGTTTAGGTAAGCAAAAATGTCTCCTTAAGCCATTTTTTAGATTTCGCTCTTTCTAGCTTAGGGTTAGTTTAGTTCATTGGCTTCAATCTTTTGCATTGGAAATTTAAGCTTGTCTTAGAGGGGGTTAAAAGATGTGAATAAGAGTTAGAGTTCATCTTGGGATGTCATTTGGTTCTTTCTGAAATCTTGAATTCATTATATCTTACTCTTTTATTTGAATTAATCAACAACATATTGTTTAAGTTATATATCTTATGTTCTTTGATTAATATGTGTTTCTAATCTAATTTTTTACTAAGGTAAGATTAGTAAATGTTTTAATTAAATTATTTTACCTGTTTTCAAGCTTATCTTTATTTATTTGAGAGCTTAATCCTCTTTTATAAAATGTTCACTTAGGAAAGAGTTGTTAGATAATTAAGAATATGAAAAAGCTACCTTAGTTGTTGGAAAAATTAATAAACAACATAGTTTAATTTAGTGAATATCCAAACTTTGGTTAATTGTAAGAGTGTTACTATAGAAATAGGGAATTTTCTGATTAAACTTCTTGATCTTTATGCCTATTATCTAAGTCTATTGAATGATCAAACTATAGGATACAATTAATAGAGAAAGGACTTTGTCTTAACCATAACATTGTCTGGATTTTTTGAAGATACCTTAGATCAGGCATCATAATCTTTAATAACTTAATTGAATCATTAAAAACTTGAATCTTAGGTATTCAATTCAATTTAGTAATCTTTAATTGCTTCTTGATCTCTCTTATATTGATTTGAAGTATTTATGATAGTTTAGTAGGTTTAATTTGATAAATCAATTAGTTTTAATTCTCTAGATAAATATGATATGAGTGATCTAGTACTTACAATATTTGAATTCACTCAGGTGCATTTGCCTTAGAATTTGGTCTTGAGATGAGTTTTGAATTTGTATTTACAAAATTGAAATTAAATTAATGTGAGTAACTAAACCATCACAACAATAACCTTTAGGAATAAATTTGAATGAATGCAAACTTGAAACAATATCACACCTCCCATAAACTTCACAAAACAATACTAAAAAGACTCAAATATCTTATATATGTTTTATATACTTCACTTTGATATATAAACAACATCTAATCACACTTATTTATAGATGAAAACATCAAACTAGCTATTTATACCATTGGATATCTTTAATAAACATTTAATTCATTTTTCCTTTTGGAAACTACTAGTTGGAACACATTTGTTGTAAGCATCAATCTACTAGTGCCATGTATCAGTCAACCAATCACGGATTGACTGGTACATGCCCATCAGTCAACCAATCCTCCAAGATACTAGTTGGCCAAATCACACTTATTAGTCAGCCATCACTAGTCGACAAGTCCTTGCACATACTATTTTTTCAATCCATTTTCACACATAAACATGTCCAAATTAACCCACAATAATTGATAACACTTCCAAATGCTTTCTAACACTTTTATAACCCTTTCTTTTAACCTTTAATGCATTCAACCATATTCACATAATTTAACCTTTTAAATCTTAACACATCCATGCACATTCACACACTTTAATACATTTACTCACCTTAACGTAAACAACTTTTCCTATATCTTTTCACACACTTTTTATCACACTTGTATTAAACTAATTCCTAAAAGCTTTTTTATGTATCAAGATGATTTTTAAAACTATTCACATTCAACTTCTCTTGATTATGCATCCTATATGTATAAACACTAATCATGAATGCAAAATGCAAGATGTGATCCCTTTTAACACAATGAGTAAATGAAGATAAAACTAAATCAAAACTTAAAAACACAATAACCTTTTCATTTTATCTTAGTCTTCATTTTAATCTTTTTCCTCTAATCTTCATAAGCTCCATTCCATTTTGTGTTCCGAGGCTCCAAGGCCCCAAATTCATCTCCATGGTACATTTCTAACACATCAAACATACTAAAACCGTTAGAAGTATTGTTTTGTAATCATCAAAATATAGGTGGAAGTATCATTGGTTCAACAATCTCCATCTTTTTTATGGTGATAAAACCATGAGATATTAGGAACATACACCAAACAAAAACGTATACAACCGAAAATCACATACAAGAATTTTGCTCCTCCTTAAGCTAATATCACACTTTCCCCCCCTTTTTTGTTAATCATAAAAAGTTCACAGACTAAAGGAAACATATTGCTTCAATATAAAAAGTAATAAAACAACCAGATTCTAAAACATATGACCACGACAATATCACAAGTACATATCAATCATCGTTATTCTAATGTTACTTAAAAATTTCAAAACTATTTGAAAACTTTCTCAAACATACCCCTCTTTTATGTAACATTAATGACAACCTCATTAAAACTCAAAACATAATGTCATTAAAAATGAAAAAAAATGATCACCATATATTTAAAATCTCGTTTTAAAAATATAATGCCAAGAAAAATGTCTAAATATCTAATATCATTTAAAAACCTCAAAATAGACACTTTATCTTTATATCACATCCTCATAACTAAAATATCTAAAAATTCAACAATATTGCTAATGCTCTATTCCAAATTATAGACATCCTTAAAATATCAATATCAATTACAGGAAATTAATATCATCAAAACTTTAGACTTATCACCATATATATATATAATTCTAATGCCACTTAAAACTTATCCAAAATTACTCATAAGCTATTCAAAAACACTTCCCATTTATACAATACCAAAAGTAATAATGTAACCATATTTTAAACACATTAATGGCATAATTACATATTTAAACTGATCCAAAAATCAACATTTATCAAGTTTTACTTACTCCACTTAAGTTTATCATAACTTAGCAACAATTTTAAAAAACAAACTCAAATTTTACAAATTCAAATATTACAATCTTAAATGTTTCAAACTTCAATTTTACACCTAAGTTACAATCACCAATGTCATAAAACTCCAATTTTACAGCTTGTCCCTAAATTTATGCGTTATCACTTTCAAAAAATTCAAAGTCACATATCAAAGGATAGTAAACACAAGGAGGATTATAAACAATAATTATTCATCAAAAGCCACAAATCATAATTATAAGCATCATTCGATATGAAACTTGTCCTCTATAAAACACTTTAGTATTACATACAACACTCACCCTTTAAAAAAGAAACATAATGCAAAAGTCTATTAAAAACTTAAAACTTCCCTAGAAATGATCTCTTAACAAGTCATTGAATACTCTTTAAACAAATCAAATTCAATCTAAAAAACACTTAGGTTTCCTCTAAATTTATGCCTCACAAAACAATTTATAAACTAACATATTAGCAATATATCCATCAAGACTATCAAAACTCTTTCTTAATTTAGTGATTTTGCAAACAAAAACCATTAAGCATATCAAATCTCCTTTAAAATTGGTATTTATCTTTACCTTTTTATCATTCCAAGTAGTATATATATGCAAATTTAAAAAAATTAAACATAAATCATTTAAATTTAAATTTCATATCTGGAGATACCATTATGGCTTAAGAAATTGTCAAAGAGAAGTCAACAATACAAAATGCATCAAATTAAAAATCCAAATGTATTATTATACTTCTTAATTTTTTTTTTCATAAAATCAAACATAAGATAAACCAAATTTAGGATTCATCAAAATTCAATTCATCAAGTCTCCTCTTCAAGGTAACATTTTTGACAAATTCTTTCACTTTTATAAAGTCATTAAAGGCATTAATATCTAAGATCTTCCTTAATAAACAATAATTTCTCCTCCTTTTATGAAAACTATGTATATTTAAATTTAAATTTAACATTTAATCATCCAAGGAATTTAAAGTCTCTTCCTTCAAAAAGCATATTTACCAAACAAAATGCAAAATCTAGTCAAATGCATATCGTGTTCATTTAATCTAAGAAAGTGACTAAAATTTACCTCAAAGCAAGCTATACTTCATCATTCTTGACTAAAAAATATTTAATCATCTAATTATGTCATAATATTTCCACATCTTACCTTATATAAGGCATCTAAAAATTCTCTTTACAAAAATTTTATTCATAATTTTATATAATTCTCAATTTTCTTTTAATCATGTAAAATCCAATCATGACATTATTCCTTTTCCTCTTCTTTTTTTTTTTCAAATTTAATTGACTAAAAAATATGTAAACCATCATCAAATGCTATTCAATTTTAAAATATCAACATTTTTCCATTTTCATTCTCCATATCGATTTCATACTAATTTTAAAGTAAGCATGTCCTTCTCCTTTTGTATACCACCTATTGTAATTTCTTCATTTTCTTGGTTCAACAATGTGCCTTGGTGATTTTTTTTCTCTTGGAAATACCCTTGAAGTCCTTTTAACCTACAAAATAGAATTTAAATGACTTTTGGGCCCTTGGGGGTTTATAACCTTTCTCCAACCACTAGGTGAACCATTCCAACTACTTAATTTATCATAAAAAATGTTTATAATAATTAAAAAACAAGGGTACATGAGTCATATATGTATGTCTAATATCATACTTTGGTCTTAATTCATTAAATGTTCTCACGTAGTTGTTTTACATAGGTTGAAAATATAATCTCCTAACATCATATATATGTTGTGGTATGTTCCTAGGTCTTATATCACTGTAGGTCATCTTTTGATGAATATGGGACCTAAGATATGAATAAGACATATTTCTATATTCTTATATATGGAGTATGAATATGAGATGAACCCTTTTCCTACTAGAAGGCCTAGTTGCATTATTTTATTTTTTGCATTTCTCTAGTAATTATGCCTATTTTTGTTCACTTGCATTCCCTTTCTAGATTTAGTTACACACACACACACACACACACATATATATAAATACATGAAAGTATGATGTTGTCTCTTAGATTAGGATTTAAAAGTTGATGCATCATTTTCTATGGATGGCCTAGGTACTTTTTCTTCTTTTAAATTGTTTCCACTAACATATGTGGTCTTATTCATATTGTTAAATCCTAGACCACTTTTATTATTTGAAGCTTTTTATGATCCTAGCATAAATTCTAATTCTTCTTTTCCTTTAATAAAATTAGAAACTGAGTTCATGACACTTTCTAATTCCTTTCTTAGTAAAGTATCCTCCTCTCTTAATTTTTTCTTAACACTATCCACATTCTTTAATTCTACTTGCTTCTTTAAAGTAGAATTAAAGAATGTGGATACTCTTTGCATATCAAACTCACTAACATTCTTTGATTCTACTTCTTTTTTAAAGGATGCATTTCCATCCACTAATTTTTATATAACATCCAATTCATGTTTTAACTCTTAATTTTGTAGTCTACATGCATATAGTAATTTCAAAGTTTGCTTGTATTTAGCATATACCTTCTTTTCTTAGCCAAATGTTCTAAGAGTTTAACTAATTCATCATAGCTTAACTTTTCAACATAATAATGATCATCATTATTAGAATTGGATCATGTAGGAGCTTCATTATTGGCTATATAAGAACTAGATCGTACCTCATCATCTAGGAGGCATATGATTCCACTTCTTCATAATCACTCTCCTCTTCTTCAATTTTACTAATAATTTCATAGGTTTCTTATAGTATGCACTATATATCGTGAGCGATTTCATAACTGGAAACTCCGTTAAATTCCTCCCTACTTAAGGAACAAGGAAACATATGTAAAACTTTACAATTTAGAGAAATGAAAATTTTATCTACTTCGACCCATTCATTCTCATTCTTAGGTACTATGTTCTCTACATTATTTACAAAAATAATTTTTGTTGGGATCTCTATACTTATTTCCATCAAAATAAGAGGATTTATCTAAACTATCAAGGTATGCCATTATGATGTTAACCTTACTATGTCATTAGAGATAACCTATATGAGTCCTTATTCTAATACTAATCGTTAGTCCCTATGTGGTACCTAAAGGGGCTAATTAAGTGATTTTAAATTTTTTGAGTCTTTTTTAGTCTATTACACCTAATTGTAAAATTCCTTCTTAAAAACTATGAAATTTTGAAGCTAAATAAAATGACTACTCAATATAATAATATAATTGAATTTTAACCAATTAGACAAATAATATGTAAAACTTAAACAATATAAGAAATGATGGAAATAATATGATAAGCTTACATAAAATTAAACAAAATTTAATAAAGAATATAATATAACTGAGATTAAACTAACTTAAAGAGTAAAAAAGTAGCATAAGGAGTGTGAAAATCAAATTTATAGTAGTTTAATGTCAAATCTAGACCTATATTCACTCCCTAACTCCTTATTGGGGATTTCCACTATCAATAATATTATATAATTTCCTTTTTTCCATAGGCTTTAGGATAACCCTTTGATAGGAAAGAATTTTGTTATGTTTCAATAAGTAATTTCACTTAAATTCATCCCTATTTTTAGTTTAAAAATACCCAAATTGTGATATATTATGTTCAATGGTAGGCTAAAGGAGTTAAAACAAATCCTAAATTAAAATGCCAAAATTTGGAAGGAATATGAGCAAAAATGGACCAAGGTGTGATTCTGTAGAGAATTTTGGAGATTCTTCAGATGAAGTTCTGAATATTTGAAGGTTGATTGATTGAGTGGCTCAAGTCGGTTAACGGATGCCTTATGTTTTGATCAACAGATTCTTCCTAGTAGATCACTCGAATGACCTATATTCAATTGACTAAAAGCAATAATCGGTCGAAAGAATATGCTGCTAGTAAGAAAAAAAAGGACTGAAACATCTTTTGCTATTTTAACCTAACAAGGGATGTATAAAAAGAGATGAAAGAATGTAGAGACGCGAAGGGGGGAGTAGCCTTCATTCATTAGCAACCCCAACATTTTTCCTTTAGTTTCCTCCTTATTTGCTTATGTTTTTCGTATTATTTTAGGCTTATTTTCATGTATTTCCTCTTATATTCTTGTTTTTTTTCTTATTTTTCGTTAGTTAGTGGTAGAGCTCATTGTAAACTACCAAATACTAAAATACCTAACTAGACCTAGCTAAATAGCTAGAGTGAGTTAGGGTCGAATCCTCTAGGAGTTAGGGTGAACTACTACCTCTAATATTGATAAGAGAAGGAACATAAAAGCACTAGAATCAAGGAAGCTAAAGAAACTAAACTAAACTAAACAACTTAAAAGATAAATGTAAACATATAGAATAAAACTATGAACGATGAAAAAGAAATGGGTTGAAGGTATCATTGGGAATTAGGAATGACTATTGATCCTTAAATCTAGATAAATAGTGCTCTAGCTATGGTGTTAGCCTATAAGTTCAAACAAGCTCTCAAACCCTCGATTTCTCTAATTTTAAAAAATCTAATAAGCTCTAGAAATGCTCTTATCCCCATCTATATCCTAGAACAAGCTCTTTAGATTTAATAGTGGAGAAGCTCTAGGTGCTAAGAAACAACTAACCTAGGCCACTAACTCTTAAGCTTGAATAGTGTAACCTAAAGGTAAGGGATTTTAGATTAACTGACTAAGTATCCTAAAAAATCCAACTAACCTATTGCTACTTTCGGAAATTGCTAAGGACCATTACGTATCACTTGCTCATTCCTAGCTTTAGGATAAGGGAATTACCTAAAGGGTGATCAATCCTAAGGATAACTCTTAATCCATAATAATTAACCAAAATCCCAAACCAACCTAAACCTAAAAACATCAAATTAAGCCCAATCAATGCACGTTCTTACAATTAATCAACCTAAACCATTCATACACCTTCAAACCCAAAACATACTAGCTTAACATTATAAAATTAACATAGAACATAAGTTGAAAATATTGAAAATAAATCATAAACGTAGAAATAATAACAAAACAAATAAACACAAGGCTAGAAATAAAATAAACATGATTATATTAATTAAAAACAAGTATTCCATAAAAAAATAAATAAAAAAACTAAAATAAGAAATAACAGAAAATAAATGAAGAAAAATCAAAATAAACAACTATCTAAGGTCTGTATTTTGACCAATCTCCTGGTTCAGTCTACTGATGTTACAAATGGCCTCATTCGGTCGACTGGTCCTTACGTTCGGTATACTAATATCTTGCCTTCGGTCGACCAATCTCTATTCGGTCGGTCGATCGATCTTCGTTTAATATTGACAGCTCCAATTTTTACTCAAAACTTGGTCATTTCAACTTGTATTTGTACCTTAAGTTCAAATCTGCATGTAAATAAAAAAAAGGAACACAAATTAAGTATTTAAACAATAAAATAAGGATGAAATGACATTGAAACTCATATAAAAATACTATAAAATACATCCCTATCAAATACTCCCACACTTAAACTATTGATTTTCCTTGAGCAATTTAAGCATGTTACTACATATATCATAATCTTTTCATCAATAAACATAAACAAAGTTAAAGGTAGACATTATTGATCAAAGGCAAACATAAAATTAAGATGGACTTTTCTCATGGGATTCACTCATTTTACTTAAGTGTTTAAGGTTGGTGTTTCACTCAAGACTCTCTCTAAGAGATTACACTGCCACAGGCTTGCAGATTCACCAATTCTCTGCCAAATAGATTACATACTATTATGAATAAAAAGGACTTTGATTTAGGGTTGTAATGGGGTTTGGGTTAAGGTATGGAAACAAGGGTCAAGTGGTTACTTACAAGTATTCACAAAATACCAAGTAAAAGGGACACTCAAATATCAATTCTAAGATAAGCAGATGAACACAAGGAACTACAACTACTCATTACGAACTAATGCTATTATGTTTTATTCTTTTCTTTTTGCTTTTTCTTCTTTTGTTCCATACTTGAATAATGCTAAAAATAAGGGAAGAGAATAAAAATAAGAGAAAACAATAGCAATATATATTAACAAACACATGAGTATAAGTACCTATAAAAAATATTTCAGAATACATTATAAAACAAAAGTCCCACAATCATAGTCATCAACTACTTACTTAGTACTTCATTTAACCTGTGATAGGGTAAGGTTAATGGATTTTTGGATTTCAATGTAAGGTGATTAATTTAGAAATAAATATAATAAAAGACTCAAAGGAGTTTGCAAGGAAAATCGAGTTGGTGAGTCATTTAAGCTAAGGGTTTTAAAATAAAGAAGGCCTTAATCATTTTCATATAGCATGCAACTCGTAGTTTTAAACTGGTTCAATGCAATTTCTAAAGGTAATCTTCCTAGGGGAGCATCACATACAATAAAGAAACATAATGACTATCAAATGCAGTCATAGAGGCTCAAAATCTAACATGTTCTTGTATGAGAATCCATCAAGATTTCATGCATCACTAGTCTCTCAAGCATTAGTTATTGAATAGGTTAATTCAACCAATTACTTCAATCAATCCATATGGCTCACCTTCCTCTCAAGATGCCTAATCCAAATTCAAGCATACAACTACATTCTTAGTCCAACTATTATGATAGAATTTCATGGTTCAACATTTAACATTTATCATAGTTCAAGTGTAAAAATCTTAAAATTTTAGGCTGGTCTAACTCCCACACTTATAATGGACATTGTCCTCAATGTCCTAAATCAATAAAAACACAAGAAGATGAGATTAGAAGGACTCTCCTGGATCAAAGAGGCTAAATGTAGCTCTGAAATGATATATCGCAACCTGAAAATTAAAGTTCTCAGCTTCCCCCTCGAACTCCTATAAATAAAATAGAGCGAAGAAAATAAGTAAAACACTCAAAATAAACAACTAAAAGATAAGAAAAAAAGGAGAAAAACAAATAAAATAATGGGATACAGATAAGGTGCCTCCCATCAAGCGCTTATTTTAGGTCATAAGCTTGACCCTTGACATAGAAATGTTATCCATTATCGAATAAATGCTTGAACCCGAAAGGTAACATGCTCAGACTCCATAGGGAGCCTGGAGCAACTTCCTGTGAAGTAAGCTCCCAATCAGCATGATGCCTCAAGACTTCTAAAGAGTAGAACTTTATCGTTTCACCATCATACTCTATCGTCCACTCTCCTCTTTGAGCATCGCCTTTCTCCTTAGATGATCCTCTTAATGATCCAATCAATAAGTGTGAAGGTTCTACATCTTGCACAACATCTTAGAACTTTGACTTGCTTGCACAAAACTCCTCTAAGCAACCACTTTGCTCCAACATCTATCTTTGCTGATACTCCTGCCTCTCTTACTCGCTCTTCTTATTTTTTCTACTTCACCTTTCTCTTCTTGATGCAACCTATGAGGAAAAGGACTAGAAATATAGTCAGTAATACAAAAAG
>JAOXYD010054226.1:0-13218 GCA_028565735.1 Pinacopodium congolense
GTGTTGATTTTTCAAATTTAAGTATTGTAGAAGTTGAATTTGGTATGAATATATATAGATTGAATCAGTTTTAAAATTAGGTAGAATTAGGGTTTTAGAATTGAGGATTTTCAATTTTAGGTAAAATTATATTAAGTTTTATAAAATTGAAAGTATATTCATATAATTAAATGTATGAATGGAGTAAATGAATCATCAATTTCATTCAATTTGGTAGAATTTGAATTTTTCCCAATTTTAGGAATATAGAAATTGAAAATTTTTAAATTTTAGGTAAAATTGTATTCAGTTTTGTGAAATTGAATATATATTCATATAATTAGATGTATTAATGAGGTAATTGAATTATCAATTTCATTTGATTTGATAGAATTTTAATTTTCCTCAATTTTAAGAATATAGAAATTGTGATTTTGGAAATTTTTAATTTTAGGTATAATTAGTTTGTTTTGTTTAATACCTTAATCAATTGCATTGATTTTGACAGGTAAATGGAAGTTAGTTCAACATTAAGCATTATTGGTAATACATTAGTCCCTTCTAAGAGATTCGACAATCCAGCATAAGCTCACAGTACATTAGTTCCTAATTCTGGTTCGAGGAACTAAATTATATGTAATTATTATGGCAAGATTTTAAAAGGTGGAGGAATAATAAGATTAAAGAGATATTTGGCTGGAATAAAGGGCGACATGGAATCTTGTAAGGAGATTCCTCATGGTGTAAAGTGGCAAATGAAGATTTTGATTGATGAATATCAAACAGAGACAGATAGAAGAGTCTGAGTGAGTTTTAGCATTGGAAGTATGAGTTCTTTATTCAGAGGTGGTGGTGTTGATGTTGGTAGAGATGATATTAATGGATCTGATGTTAGAGGACCTTCTATCCCTTCTACCCAGCAAGAAAGGAGTAGTTTAGGTAGTAGTGAGATTAGACAGAAAAGAAGGAGGCCATTTGCTAGTTTTTTTATTTCAAAAACATCTCTAAGAGCTCAACCTTATACTCAGATCGCCATACAAGTAAGGGAAGCAAGTGATAAAGTAGATATGACTATAACTAGATGGTGGTACGATATAGGTCTGCCATTCAATGTTGCTCAATCACGTTATTATTAACCTATGGTAGATGTCATTGCCTCTTATAATATGAGATATAAGGCTCTTTCGATGCATGACTATAGAGGTAAACTTCTTACCAAGTATATTGCTAAGATGAGACAGTATTTGGAAGAAAAAAATGATGACTTGGGCTCTTTATGGGTGATGGTTGGACCAGTCATAATCAAGAGACTTACATTAATTTCTTGATTTATTCTACCAGAGGAACTATGTTTTTTAAGTCAGTTAATGCAATTAGTATGATTAGAAATGCTGATTATCTATTTCACCTTTTTGATAATGTTGTTAATGAAATTGGTCTTGAGAACATTGTTCAGTTCATCACTGAAAATGATGCAGCATACAAATTAGCTGGGAGGAGGCTGCAGTATACTTATGACTCTTTCTTTTGGACTTATATGTGCTGCTTATTGTATCAATTCATGTTATAAAATTTCAGAGATAGTAGATATTTTCCTGTGATAGTAAACATTGTGATGAAGGTAAAGAAGGTAACTACATTTATTTATAATCGTACATGAGTGTTGAACTTGATGAGGAGGGAGTTTACTAGTGGAAGGAACTTATATCTCCCTACAGTTGCTAGATTTGTCGCTAACTTTCTAATACTACAGATTTTTGTGTTGTTAAGGAAGGAGTTTAGATAGATGTTTACTAGTGATAAGTAGTTAACTTCTTAATATATTGGGTCTAATTCTGGATTAACAACTGCTTATATTATTATTAAGGATATGGAGTTTTGATCCAGCTGTCAATTTGTTGTTAGTGTTTGTAAGCTTTTGATTATAGTGTTTCATTTGGCAGATAGTGATGATAAACTAACGATAGAATGTTTTTATAATGCTATGGAGAGGGAAAAGGAAGCTATAAAAGTCAATTTAAAGAATATACTTAGACTATACACCCCTTTCCTATTTGTCATTCATAACATATGGGACAATTAACTATACACTCATTTATTTACTATTAGGACATTTTTTAATCCAAGTGTCTACTTCTCGTACTATTATAAGAAAAGACTTGAAGTTAACAAGGGGATGTTGAAGACCATCACCACTGTTGTTAGCCATGAGATGATGTAAGAAGATGATATAAGACCTTTTCAACTCATAGATAGTGGTGTGTAAGGATGCTACTGGTGATTTTGGGTTGATTGTGGCAATACGACAAATAAATAAGCTCAATCCAGGTATATATTTCTTTACATTTGTTATTTGTTTACAATTAATCGTTACTTCATTTTGTTTATGAGATCCTTTCTTTGTCTTATAGTTGCTTGGTGGAAGTAGTTTGGCACTGATGTTCCAAAATTGAACAAGTTTGCAATTCATATATTAAGTCAGTGTGTGAGTGTAACTAGATGTAAAAGGAATTGGAGCACGTTCGAGTTCATCCACTCCAAGAGGAGGAATATATTAGAGTATAAAAGGTTTAATGATTTGATCTATTTTAGATACAACCTAAAGTTTCGAGAGAGCTATGTTCTTTTTGTTATTATTATTATTATTATTATTATGTTCAGTATTATTTCTAAAATCTCGTTAGTAATTTAATTTTATTTCCTTATTAGGACTCTGAGTAGAACAATTAGTGATGTTGGATTATATTGATACTTTGGCTAATTAGGTATATGAGGAACCAAGCATTCTAGATAAGAGTGATTTGTAGGGAGATGCTGATGTTCGTTAGGAAGATGTTGATATATCATTTGTTGGGATAAGATTAGATGAGGGTGGTGATAAGATTCCTTTTCCTGATGAGGATTTTGTAATAGATGATAGGTGGATCCATTTTGATTTTAGCGATCAATGCCATGGATAATGAAGATTCATGTATTTATAGGTCATTCTCCTTTTTTTAGGGTGTTTGTTGTACATGTTAAATTTTTTATATATTAACTGCTACCTTTTTTTCATACTTCAACTTTACTTTATAGAGTTCTTATACTAGATACTGATGTTAGTTGTAATTCTTTTTATTCTATACATTATTTATTATATGATATTTAGATACAGTTGATTATGAAGCCTATTACTTGATGATGTTTTGATTTATTAATATTTAATAATATGTATCTATGTTTTTATTATTTTATTATATTAATTCATGTTCATATTTATTTGAAAATAGATAAAAATTAATATTAATATAAATGAAGAAAATAGTTTTTTTATATATTGTTATTATTTCATGGCATTTTGATATATTGATATTAAGTTATAATAATTTGATTGTTATTTTGTTTATATTAATTTAGGTTATAATTTATTTAAGAAATATGTGAAAATTGATATTAATAAGTATAAAATTTTATGAAAATTGTATTATATTTATTGTATTAATTGAATATTTAAAATAGTTGAAATTATGTTTATATGATAAATATAATATATACATGGACTATTTTGCAGTTTCTATAAAATCTAGGGACTATTTTACAATTTCTAAAAGTTAGTCAGTACTGGTATCGATACTGGTATTAACTGGTACTGGTATGATACTATTCTAGAGCGAAAATCGGTACTGATATTGTACCAGTTTTTAAAACATTGCTTACATATGAAAATATGTTATATATTAATTTATTTTGATTAGAAAAATTATGGTCTTTGCAAAATTCAATGTAAAAAATAAAAAGGAGATCCATAATTTTGAAGAAGTACATGTCAAGGCTTAGAAATTCTTAACCTAGAGGATATAAAGGAGATTTTAGGGATTATATGTTAGTCCTAAACCCAACAAAAATAAGAAAACAAAATAGGATCCCATTAGTCAATGAAACAAGAAAGAAACCATGAAAAGAACAACATAGAGACAAGAGAAAAGTGAAAAGTGAACATACATTACCTAAGTTTAACACTTCTACATTAAACAACTATTGACATGAAAAAAAAGCCTAAAAGAATGGTCACAAATTCCTTTAAAAAAATAAGGAAGATAAAAAGCATTAAACAAAAAATTGCAGAGATCATTAGCAATCCTTATTGATTGGGAGAACTTGAGACTATTCCTGGAAAAAGAAAACAAAAGTAAAAGGAAACAAATAGAAAGGAAAGGAGGGACGAATCTTATAGGCTATGATAGAGAGAGCCTCAAGGGTGACTAACATCCTTATCAAATAATCAATGTCATTATGAGATGAAAAAAATAAAATATTAAAATTGCAGATAAAAAGTAACTCCACAAAAATGGGAAGGTAGCAGCAAAAAGGAAGATGAAGTTGGAAGAAGGAGCAAAAAGGGTTAAAACTTAACACGTCCATGTGAATATGCAATAGTCATCATGTTGAAAAACGTAAATTCATTAATAAAGAGAATCCTAGTGGACACAGTATTGATTTATGCCCTATAGACAATTGATTGGTTGTAGATATTATTAATATTATTTATATTATACATATTTGTTTATTTGACTGATGTATAAATAAAGTCTATGATATAAATATAATTTTTAAAACAAAATTATGATGGAGGTTGTAATTATGAAATTTATATTGTAATTGAATATTATCCTTAAATTATTCTTAGTTATTACTCTATTAAGATTGGATAATAATAAAATGAAAAGATTAGTACACTTTATGTTTCTTTCTCACAAAGGAAGTCATAAACTAAAGTATTGAGTTAATTAAACAAACAAGTGTGTACTTATGAGAGAATAAGTTTACTAAACTGACTCGATATGAGAATTCTATATAGAGCATTACTTATGTGTTTATGAAAATAATCATTGTGATAATTGTATAAGTGATCTTTAGAATTAAGATCTCCAACGTATCTCTTATAAGAATTATTATATTTTGATACTACTTTCAATCTATTCTACCCATAGATAGTTCACTTTATAGTCATTAGATATAATATAAATTATATAGAGGTAATTGAGTAATCAATATGAAATCTGTCATCTTAAAGTGATTAGTGTTAAATTAAGTGAGATTCAAATAATTTAGTTTGATGATGATGAAACATTTTTATTACTAATATTTTAGTTTTGATGTGCTAGAAAGATAGGAACATTTTTATTACTAATGTATTTGTTTTAATGAGCTTGAAGTGAAACACCTCCGTAGGTGTGATTGGCTATCTATTTTGGGGTCTTTAGTTTAGTTAATTGGTTGTTATGGTATAGAATTCTCTTTACCATTAAAAAGTGTTTATAAGTTACTCTTGATCTATAATAAATAAGATTTAAGTTACTTTGATTATTGAATGTGAATTAGTATTGATTTATACTATTTATGAACATTAGGGAATACATTAATTTTTGATTTTTCATAAGTTATATTATGAGTCCATTTAAGCATTGTTTTTGAACAAAAATTTATTGAATTGAGGTTTAGGGAGCTTGAATTGGGAGGTTTACTTGTGAGATTAAATCATTGAATTTTTAATGTTATCTAGGGTCAATCTTCACCCACTTAAAAAAGATTGTATTGAGTCCCTCTTGACCATTTTTTGAACAAGATTGTAGGATTCCTCTTAATCCATTATTAAACAAGATTATAGGGTTACTCTTCACCTTCTTTATGAGAAAAAATATTGTAAAAGTTGATCTTTATCACCTTTGTAGAAAGAAGAAGTTGTAAGGGTTACTATTCACCCTAAGGAAGATTGACATAGTTGAAACTCCAACATCAAGTGTGTTGGAAGAGGATTAGGCCTAAATGGTTTATTAGAACCTTTATAAACATGTATACTCTTCTTTCCTTTTATCTCTTTAGTTTATGCAATATTGTGCTTGGTTTTGTAATTGATTGATATTTGGCATAAGCATAAACATTCCATATATAGATTGGATTTTGGTTTAAAGGTTGTATATAGTTAAAATTGGTTTAAGTGATTTATAATTTTTAATTTAGAAGAAAATTTTTAATACTCAATTCTCCTTCCTTTTTAGTGTCATAGGGCTTTCAATTGATATTAGAGTGTAGGTCTCATACTTGTATAAATTTAAAACTAAATCAATGAGCAAACATCCATTATGGCATATTTTCATGATTTATTTAGTCAAGAAGAGTTAGATATTCATAAACCACCTTTCTTTAATAGAAATGATATTCTTGAATGACAAATAAGGATGAAGTTCTTTATAATATGCTAATATTTTTATTTATGGGATTTTGTTAAAAATTTTCCTTATGGTTTTTCAAAAGAGCCATGCATAACTTCTATAATGCATTAGATAGGTGTGTTCTTAATAAAGTTTCGATGTGTCTTTCAGCTTATAAGATTTGTAAGTTGGAGAAGATTTATGTAGGTGGCCTTAATGTAAAAGAAGTTGAAAAATGAACAAATGGATGATGAGGTTCATAACAAATGCTTTATGGCCATTGAGGAAGATGATGCTCCATCTACATTAAATTCTCAAAGTGAAGGCAATGAGGTAAATTATAAATCTTCTAATGATGATGATGGTAGTAATGATGAATTATCGTATAATAAACTTATTAAATGCTTAAAATTGTGAATTTGAGAAGGAAGAAACTTTCTTCCAAGAATAGGAAAGTTTGGAAGAAATTAGATGATTGTATGCATAAGAATAAATGTTTGAAGAAAGAAGAGGATAATGTAGATTAGAATGTGAGAAATTGAAAAATGAGATACATGACATAACATTAGAAACTGATAAGTTGAAAAATGAGATGAATGTTATGTTAGATATTAAAAGTATGGCTATTGAAGTGCATAATGTACATGATTTGATGCATAAAAATGAGGCATTGAAGAAGAAGATCAATGATCTTAAAGAATCTTTGTTTAAATATATAAAAGGCAAAGAAAATTGGATTTCATGTTAAGAGCCCAAAAGGCTTCCTATGATAGGTAAGGTTTAGTTTTTATTAATGGAAGTGGCTCTTTTAAAACAAAATAGTTTTTGTATAAGGGAAGAATTTAGAAGATGAGATTGTCCCCTAAGCTTTCATTAGAAAATATTGCATCTTCATCAAAATCATATTTTAAGAAAAATAATCATGTGTTTATTTATACATCTAGGAGAAAAGTCAGGAAAAATGTGCATGTAGTTAAAAATAGGCACAATTTTTTTAGGAAGGCAAGAACTCATAATGATACATTTTGGACTCAAGTTAGGCAAAGAGGTCCAATACATCTCCATACTCTCATATGCATGTCTATAACTCTAGGGGCATTCCAGATTCGCATCCTAAAAGGGATTTTCATCAAGAGAATAATATGCATAATATTACGCCATATAGGAGGAAATTTTGGCCAACTTATACACAAGCACCAAAAATGCATTCCTATACATCTATAAATGTCTCTCATACTCATTTCTAGGCCAAGGAATATGTTTCATTCATATTCTAGACATAATATTCATTAAGAAAGAGTGTTTATAAATGTTGGAACTAGAAATGCATTTAGGTCTCATATAAGGCATAATGGTTTGATATGTTCCCATATCCCTCATATGCATAAGCATAATCCTAGGAGAATTCATTTTGATAGAATAAATGCATTTAGACAGATCACAGGTTTCATAGCCATATGTATAATGTTCCGTATACTTATTATTTTTATGGTAAAGTTGGACACTTAGAAAAATTTTACTTTATTAAATAAGAGATATTTAGGAAACCTTTAAAAATGTGGATGGAGAAAAGTTTTAAAACTAACCTCTAAGAACCTAAACTTATGTAGGTACCTAAAATCTATTAAGTTCCTTTTTTATTTGTAGGTTAACATCCATTAGTGCTAAATTCGTGTTAAGTTAGAAAGTAAAAGGAATGGTATCTCCAAAGATGGAAGGATTACCAAGAACCCTCACACGAGCTTACCGAAATAAATTGTTGAACCAAGTGAGGAGCAAAAGACTTAGTATCAAGAGGTAATGCAAATGGAGGCACTTTTATGTTCTTATTTGACAATATCTAGCTTGAAATATATTTTATGATGTTTATGCTTCTTTTTTAGAATGTTTATCTAGGCTTGTATGTTTTAGATAGAAAGATGGATTTAATGTATTTAGGGGGAGATCTTATATCATTTGCATTTTTGAATTTGATACATTACATTAAAAGAATTGCATGCTTTTAAAAAAAGGATTTTTGTATAAGTTTAGGAAGAATGTCATTTACAATTGATGTTAGTTTAATTGGTATTAGAACATATGATTTTATAACCTTTTTCAATTATTATATAAAGTCCTTATATGATTTTTTCAATTGATGTCGTATTTTTACAATTGGCGTGTTTTTTTGAAATTAGCATATGTGTTGAAAATTACTTTTATAAGTACTTTACCCCCTACGTAATTAAATGTTTTCAAATGAATAAATTTAAGAGGAGTACATCATTTGGCATGTTTCAATTTTTTTTAGATAGTTTTAGAAGGAAATGTGATGTTTCATAAATTTTGAATCATATTTATACTTATATTTTGTTTTTAGGGCATAATGTGGAAGATTATGTGAAGTATTTTGAATGCTTAATGGGTATAATATAGCATGCTTTGCATTTTTAAACATAATATGTAAGCTTTTGGACTTTTGGTAATTATGTTATTTTTAGGCATAATATATGTTTTTATGCCATATATGCACAATTTATGGTTTTCGTATTAAATATGCATAATAAGTAATTTTGATGCAAATATGCATGAATATGTGCTTTTGAAGTGAAATATGCATAATGTGTATTTCAATGTAAAAATTACATAATATGAACTTTTGGTACATAAAGATGCATAATTGGTGTTTTAATGCATATTATGCATAATGTATGAAAATATGCATTGTTAGCCTAATGATGCATAACATATATTTGTGATTGACGCATGTTGATTGTGCTAAAGTTTTAATTGAAATTATCCCAGAAATACTATAACAATACTACAATACACAATTAGGCAAGTGTTTATATCGTAGTATAATATAACTAAGGTGAATCCAAAGTTGAATCCACAGGGATTACTATTACTAGTGAATGCCTATTTAAATCATCTAGCCTAACAAATTGCAAAGTGATTGATTGGCTTGATAATAAGAATCAATGAACAATTAAAAGTAAATTACTTAAACAAACTCACAAAGGATAACACTTAATAATGAAGATAGGATTCAAGTAATTAATCTCTCTAGGATGTGTTCATATTTATCATTTATCTTGATTTAACTTAATTTATAGATTTATTACATCATAGATTTCCTAAGGTAAATCACACACGCTCTTGAGTTATCCGATCTTATTTAAGTTAATAAACTAGGAAAAAGTTCTTTTTATGTCATCCTATTGATTGAATGCATTAACTTACTCTATGAAACCTATTGTTTTGATTAATCTCACACCTAACCCGAACATCTTATATAAGTATATTTCTAAGACTCCATGCAAGATGTATCGTTTATGGAATGATCTAAAGCATACAATGATCTCTCAATCAATCACACATAAATAAAAGTACTGAAACTAATATTTACATTCAGATAACATTCGATAAAAAATGTCATTAAAATCTATAAATAATCCTAACATAAAATCTATAAATAAAAATTTAAATCAAGAATAAATAAGAATACTACATCTTCGAGTTTGTGAAAATAAAAATCCTATAAAAAGTTTAGTTCCTTATCATTGTATGAATCACAAAATTAATCAACAAGGAGAAGAGAAAAGAAAAGCTTATGATGAATTAATCTTGCTCGTTGACTCCTTAATAATGGTTAATCTGAATTCTTAGTCTTAGTCCTTGAATATTTACATTTAGAATGTTTTTATCCTTTCAAATTAAGCAAAAACCTTTTAGAGATAGCTACTAAGACTTTAATTCCCTTCCTTGGTGGTTGAATGATATGTTTAGAGGCAAGAGAATTCCTCTAAATAACCTTAGAAGGGTTATTTTCACAGCTGAAGGTGTCCTGCTCATAGTTAGGACTCATGATTATGAGTCTTGGCCGTGAAATCTTTTGGATAAATGTCATGGTAGTGGGTCTTGGTTGTAAGTCTTCCATCTTCAGTCTCTCTTGGTGTTTTCAACTCTAATTCCTTCCACGGTTACCCAATGGTCATGAAACTGGATATGGAGCTTATTCACATGATGCACTTGCTTTCCAAATTGCTTCCATCCTTTTTTACTCTTTAAAATCCTAAAAAATGTGATCAAACATAGGAAAAATCTAAGTAACATCTCATTCCAAGCATTTAACTCATTTTACACTAGAATCACATGGACTTTTATTCAAAACTCAATCAAATACGTACCAAATCATGCCTAAAGGATGTATAAATTAGGAACTATCAGTGATACTTTTAGTACCTTTTCATACGTTATTATCCCATAATGTATAATTGCATACATTTAGGGAGAGTATTATGTACAATTGGTAATTTTTTTAAGATGCGTGAAGTAAGGGGAGAGAGTTTATAAGAAATAGTTATAATTAGTATTCCTTTTGTTGAAGTAAAAAAGTGGGAGAGAGTAGCGTAATATTAAGGAATAATATAAGTTTTAAGTATAAAGGGGGAGAATGATATCATTTTATAATGCATGGAGCATTTACATGAATATATTATATATGTGTATTATGTGCTCTTAATATAACATGTTTTGTCATCATAAAAAAGGAGGCGATTGTTGAGCCAATGGAGGTTCCAATCATGTGTTTTGATATTGAAAAAATATTTTTATTACTAATGTGTTAGTTTTGATGTGCTAGAAACATAGAAAAATGCAAAAAGTACAAAGACATGTGTTGGTGCCTAAGGAAGAAGAAGAGCATCCATGAAGAAAATGTAAATGAAGAAAGCATTGAAGTATTGAAGTGATGATCAAGAGAAGAAGATCAAGGTTGAATAGGTTTAGGAATATGTCATTGTTATAACTATTATTGATCTTAATCAATGCTTGAAAAAGGACTGACATTTGCAAGTTATATTTGCATGAATATTTATATATCAGTTTTTTTATAATTGTTTTAGTTCTTAGTTTAATTTAATTATGACATTGACATGTTAAGAATTGTTTTAGAATGTTGCATTAGTATGAAATTTCATAATCATGAGGAACATGTGAGAATTATTTTTAAAGAAATCCTCTTGATGTTTCAAAGTGTTTTAAAATTTTTTTTGAAGTTGTTTAAGTGTGTATGAATCATTTTATGATGTGAATTTTGGTTTTGAAATTTTTATGAGTTGGTTCATAATTAGTTTTAAACAAAAGTTTCAAAGCTTTATTAAATTTTTTATAAACCAAGACATGTTATGTTTTAATTCTTAATGTATATATGTTCGTATTAAATCTTACTTATAGCATGATTCAAAACATTATTATAGTTATATTTGATGTTAGGAAAATGTTTAAAGAGTTTTGAAATTAGATTGTATCATTTCTATGTAATTAATAGTAGGTTACAATGATTGTTCCATTTGATCAATGGTGTTATTGTAGTGTAGTGACTATAACGTTGGTTTGCCACAGATAATAGCGACATCGTTAATAAACATAAAAATTACCATTAATGCATAACGGCTAATTTTTTTTATAAAAGATGTTCTTGATTTTTAACAGATTTTCACCCCCCAATGGCTAGATTTGTTCCTATTGGTCATTTAAACTTCTTAATGCTATAAATAAGTATTCTAGATATCCTATAAAAATCTTTATGACATTTAATCATTGTTTTAAGCTCAAAAGTTCTGATTCATATAAGCTATCAAATATTTGTGTTCATCTTCATTCAACTTCACTTTCTTGGTTTCAAATATGAATTTAGTGCTTCAAAATTGTTACATTTTATTTGTTTAAGTCCTCGGCAGTTTTATTGATCATACATCTACATTTTAAATGGTTGTTTCATTATTTAAAAGTATTCAAAGTGATATTTATCAAAGCTATCTAGTTTAATGGTTTTTCATATTCCTTTCAATCTTTCATCATATAAACTCAATTTTGGTCCTTCAATCTTACTACATTTAGTTTGTTCAAGCTTTCATAAGGGCCATTGATTATATATCTCATTTTTAAAAGTAGTAACTCACTTAGCTTAATGAGCTTAAAATGAAAAACCTTTATAGGTGGATTGGTTACTCACTTTGGGGTCTTTCCTTTAGTTAATTGGTTATTATGGTATAGGCTTCTCTTGCCATTAAAAAGATTGTTTATAGGTTACTCTTGACTTGTGATAAAAGGATTTAAGTTACTTTGATTATTGAATGTACATTAGTATTGATTTATACTATATATGAGCATGAGGGAATGCATTGATTTTTGATATTGCATAAGTTACATTGCGAACTCCTTTAAGCATTGTTTTTTTTATCAAGAATTTGTTGAATTGTGTAAGCCTGAATTGAGGTTTAGGGAGTTTGAATTTGGAGATTGACTTGTGAGATTAAGATTGATTATATTGGATTCCTCTTGACCCTATATTAAATAAGATTATAGTTTCTTTTAACCTATTGTTAATAAGATTATGGGGTTACTCTTCACCTTCTTTGTAAGAAGAAAATTTCTAAAGATTGCTCCTCACCTCCTTTATGGAAAGAAAAAGTTGTAAGAGTTACTCTTTATCCTGGGGAAGATTGAATTAGTTGAAACTCCAATATTAAGTGTGTTAGGAGAGGTTTAGGCCTAGGTAGTTTGGTTGAAACTTCTATAAATTCTTGTAAACTCTTCTTTCCTTTTCTCTTTAGTTTATGCAATATTGTTCTTGGTTTTACAAGTTATTGATATTTATTATAAGCATTAATATTCCATATATAGGTTAGATTTTGGTTTAGAGATTGTATATAGTTAAAATTAGTTTAGGTGGTTTAGATTGTTTAGTTTAGAAGAAAGTTTTTAATACCCAATTCGCCCCTTCCCAACCCCCTCTTAGGTGCCATAAGGTTTTCAATTAGGAAAAATATTATATTGTTCTCAATTAGTATTGATTTAACAAATCCTTTGTCACGGTAGAATGACACTTTGAAAATAAAATTTAAAAATTATTAAAAAAATCAATTATTAATGGTAGAGAAATAATACGATTGGAATCAAATAAAGTATAAACTAATTTCATATTTTATTTCCAATCGAAATATTATATGATGAAATGATTAAATTATACGAAAAAATCATATATAAACAGATTAAATCAAAA
>JAOXYD010054236.1:0-13217 GCA_028565735.1 Pinacopodium congolense
ATTGTTGCATTTTGTTTAACTTATGTGTTTTGTATGCCTTGCATTGGAGTTTTGCTTAAGGACAGACAACGGTTTAAGTGTGAGGAATTTGATAGCAGTGCATTAGGTTATGCTTACTTAGTTGTTAAGTAAGTTATTTTGAGTGTTTATGATAGTAATGTTGTATTTGTGACTTAGATTTATATTATTTTGATGTCATTGTTATTGTTTATGTGTTTTGAGTGCTAAGTGATGACATTGGGCACATTTTGGATAATATTTGTATGGGTGCTTAATGTGTTTCCTTTTGGATTTTAACTAGGGAACAAAGGATGAGAAGAAGGAGAGAAACATGAAGAAAATATAGGCCATGATCAAAGGAGGAGAGAAATATGAAGAAAATGTAGGCCACGATCATGATAGAAAGTTGTGAGTTTTTAAAATGCACATGGAAGGCATATTTGTTTAGGATTTTTAGGTGTTTTTTTGGACATATATAAGGTTCAAAACCCTAGGAGTTGCCAAATAATATTTAAGGACTTAGCCAAAGAGGTAAAAAAACAAGTTTTAGGGGTTATAAGGGTAAGAAATGAAGATTAAGCATTAAGTTTATCAAGAGCAGCTCAATTTCTAGATTTCCTACACTAAGGATAGAAGAGAAAAATTATCAAGCTTTATCTAGTTTTCTTCTTTCTTTCCTTTTCTATCTTTCTGTATAGAGAATTTGATTATTGAAGAACTCATTCTATCTTATTGATTCAATAAATGCATATTTGTGATGTTTGTTGTGATCACTCATTGCTTGAAATCAAGAGATTAGGTTAGGAAATTAGTGTTAGGTTGCACAATGAAAGTTGGTAGCCTAATAAACCTATTAACATTAGGTCATTAATTAGTTGAAGAGAGATGTTAATTAATCAATTGATTACCTATAGAATTACTTCACAACTAGTTAGGTAATTGGGCAAATTTTTTAGAGGTTAAAAAGATTGCAAAGCAATTCCTTTCTTATTCAAATAGGGAAACTTGATTACACCTTGAAAGAGGGTGACTAATACTATAGAATATCTTGGATCTTACATAATTGAATCAATATTGTAAGAGCTAGATAAAATAGGGGTAGAAGTGATTCCTATTGTTAATCTTTAATTTCTCAGGTTCCTGCACTCTTTATTGTCAAATTGTTAGATTGCTCTAGTTTAGTATAATTTCAATTATTATTATTTTATTTTGTGCCTTAAACAAAGTGTAAGTCAAGTTTTTAGGTGACTAATCATAATCCTTATGGGATGATATCTATTATATTACAAAGTTGTAAACCATACACTTGCATTATAATATTAAAACTAGCAAGCAAACACCTACCATTATAATAAGCTTAATGGTTGAAGAGAGTTCTCTACCCTTAATTAAAAAAACCACAAATGCTGACTAGGAAATTCTTTTATCTTCGTCTCATATACTCTAATCAGACAAGGTTTAATACTATTAATATAGTTAGTGTAAGCCCTAAAGGCAGTCAAGAGGGGGGTAAATTGAGAGATTAAAATTTTCTTTAACTAATTAAACTTCCCCCCTAAAAAAACAGTCTAATATGGTATGCAAATGTGAATGCTAAGTCAAACCACACAATAAGTAATAATAAAAGAGAAAAGGGAAGAAAAAGACATAGGTTTTTATAGAAGTTCACTACCTCTAAGATAGGTCACATCTTCTCTCCAAGTACTTTTTTGATATCATTTTGTTTTACTATCAACTCAAAATGAAATACTATCTTCTTTAAAGTGAAGACAAACCCTTACAAGACAAATCTTTTCAAAGCAAAGAGAAGCCTTTACAACTCAAATCTTTTTAATGCAATCCTCTATTATAAGACACATCCTCTAAGATTGTGTCTTTTTTATAAGACACAATCTTCTTGTTTAAGGTGAATAGAAACCTTTTGACCAATATTTATATGGCAAAGAGGGGTCTTGATACACTTAACCAATCCAACAAAACATTAATCCCCTTTACAAGTGACCAAATACACTTACAAATGTGTTTCACTTAAAGCACAATTAAACTAAGGGCTCCAATTACTTTAACAAATTATATGAATGATCAATAACACTTTTGAAAGCTTAAAAAACTTAATATGAAAATTTTAATGGACTAAAAATGTGTATGAATAATGAATGACAATCTAAAAAATCAAATGAAATAATTATTTATAACTTTAATAGATATGAATATAATTGCTTCAAATATATTAAATAAGCCTTTAAAACTTCACCAAAATAGTCAATAATACGATTGAGGACCTAAGAAAACAAAGAAAACAACAATTTTGAAGCAATTACTTCAGATTTGAATGTCCAAATATATGAATGAAACTAGTGTATATAAATCTAGATAGGTTTGAGTATATTGTGAATTTAAAGCCTAAACAGGCAACATAAGTGCTAAAAAGCCAGACCAAAAATACCTAGAAAAACTTGAGATCTTAAATAAACTGAACAAAAAATATTTTCACATCTAGAAACTAATATAAATAGATAAAGTCGAGATTAGCATAAGAACATAGAAATCAAAGATAGTTTTGATGTATTTGTAAAAATAAGCTTAAAATATATGAAATATTCTTCCAAAAATTTGAAAAAAATTTAAAAAATTCTAAGACACTTAAGTTAATAGAAGAAAATTATTTCATAATTTTAGAAGTAGATTAAGACAATAAGAATCACGTTTAAAACATGAATAGAAAAATATGAGATAGTGTTTGTGTATCTGAAAAAACAAGCCTAAAACATATGAAATAATCTTTAAAAAATTTGAAATAAAAATTAAACAAACTCTAGGTTTAAAAATAATTATTTCAAATTTTTAGAAGTAGATTAAGATAGCAAAAATAAATATTAAATCAGAATAGAATAAACAGAAATAGTTTTGTATTATGAGTGAGTTCAAGCTCTAATATATCAAAATAAATATCCTAAACTAAGATACTATGACCAAACCAACTTTTAAACACTTAATCTAACTGAAAAAAATGAATTCATTCAAACAAAAATAGATTAAGATGGGGAGGCCGAAATTAAACTAAAATAGTGAAGAAATGAGGCAAATGGTGAAGACGGAGGCAGCTTTGAGGTTTAAACAATTTTTGTCTTCAAATATTGTTTCAAGGGCTTCCAAAAATATTAGAAGTGTTTAGAGACATTGTATATAAGGTTATGAAGGGTTTTGAGACGTTAAAATTACATCCCTAGCTGTTTGGAAGCTAAAAGAGACATTTAATCCCAAAAAGGAAATAAAGAGTTGTTAGGGACATCTTTGAGTAATCTGTCTTTTTAAAGCTTCAATCAGTGTTTTGAGTGCTAAAAAGGATGAAATAAAATAATATTGCACTCTTAATACCTTATGAAAAATGTGTGAAGATTTTGAAACAATAAAAAATTATTTGAGTACTGAACAATTATATTGAATGATTATAATTCAAATATGGACAGATTTGAAGTATGTAAAAAAAAAAGAGCTTAAAAAATGAAATTTCAATTATAAAATTGGTAAAAAATGACTAAAGCAATTCTTAACTATCAAAACATTGAATAAGATTTTAAACAAGATTTAAAATTTAATTTGAGACCATATGAATAATTAAAATGATTCAATAACTATGATATGAAACTTTATGCAACTTTTAAAGACTATATGCAATGGATGATAAAAATTGAGTCCCTAACTCTATTGGACAATAAGTAAAACTTACAATCATATTAAAAAAAACCTAACTAAGGTCTTGTAGCTTGCATATCTCTTGTTTTTCCTTTAACTTCATCTTTGCCCTTCAAGCTTCAAGCTTTCCAAATGGAATTATCTTGAGATAAACCTATCTTTGAATGTCAAGGTATAAATTCAAATCATTAGTAATGTTTTGTTATCATTAAAAATAAGATTGGAACCTCCCTTGGTTCAACAGTTAAAAATTGTATTCTACTTGATGGGATCATTCAATCCCCTTACATTCCATACAAAAAAATTTATAAAGAGGTAGGATGGAAAGAGGACTTACATTTTGCTTTCCTTTCGAATTTTCTCCTTATTATAGGATTAGACTTAGTAGTTCATACTTGGGTCTCCCCATTTGTAACCCAAGAAAACTTTGAACTTGTCAACTCTTGCTCACCCCTTTCCTCATCCTCCGTATTGAAAATAGGGAATCCACGTTATTGGTTTCTGCCACTTCCAAATGATCTCCCATTATTGAATATAGGCTCTTAATTTGGTTTAGAGGCTATTTTCTATCTTGATTTTGAGTTACTTGTAGAGTTCTCTTATCCTACCGACCCATTTACTTAAGGACTACACCTAGCACATCTTGATTTCCAATTTTAGTTTGAGCTAGGTCTTTTAAATTTCCATCCTGTTTATCATTGTCATTCTTAGGAGCCTTTAGAGTTGACTGAATATTTATTATCTCATGCGAAGTCCTTGTAACTAGTTTAACAATCTTGTCAGTAGGTTAAGAAGGATCCCTTATTGTGGTTGGGGCTTTCTCTTAGAGTGGATTATCAATCCCATAAGCTCTTAATAGTCACTTCTTATGAATATTCTTCTTGAACTCTTCCATACTCTACCTTGATGATGCAAATTTGTTTTCTAGTTAAAGGTAATTTAATCTTATTCTATACCAGGTTATCACCTTTATCTAGCTTCATGATTGGATGGAATCAGGGAGCTCTTGGTACAGAGTATTTCCTTTTCATAGCCTAGCATATCCCATCCTTCTCATAGAAGCAGTGGTTTCATTTATAAAAATTATCCTACTAGTATAACTTGCTAAATAGTTCAACCCTGTAGTAAACATATATTCCAAGGGTTTCTTAATAAAGAGGGTTAGTGTTATATATTCCAAGGTCCATCTTCCAATACTTTTGAAACTAAATTAGTGTAGGGGTATTTGATAGGGTGCATTTTATGGTATTTCCATGTATGATTCAATGTATTTTTACCACTATTTTGATGTATAAGTGCCTAATTTACGTTGATTTATTGAAAGCAGGATTGATCATTGAACACAAAAACTAGTTGAAAAGACCAAGTTTAGAAGAGATTTGTAGAATAATCAACCAAGGAGTCAAGTTTAGGTCCTTCATTGGCAGGTATCAAAGGTGGTTTGATAGGGGACCATTGATAGTCCAAAAAACCACCCTTAATAATCGAATTCAAATTCATCAATGTGGGTTCTGTCTAGGGGTTGTTGATGTACTACTAACTACCATTGATTGTCTTATTTACCACCTTTAAGTGTCTAGAAAATGAAAAAAATGAGGAATAATCATGACTTTTACTTCTCAAATAGGACTATATAAGGATGACATAGTGTAGGTTTTGGAAGTTTTGGCTCCATACTTGTGCATCCCTTGTTTTCTTCTTCTTTTCCTTAGGTTTTAGGGTTATTTTCATCATCCTTTCATCTTGTTTTAGTTTGTGTTCTTAGATTCAATCATTTAGGTGTAGGATATTAGTTTTATTTGTGTTTTTGTTGTTGTCTTTTCTATTTTCACTTTATTTTTTAATATATTTAATTTGGATTTTGATAAGTATTTGTTGAATCTTTGGTTATTGATAGTTTAAAGCAAAATCTTTAATTTCTAGCCTTGTCTTTATTGTTTTGTTTATTTTTCCTACAATTTCATTATGTGTTCTTGTTAATTTCAATTTGCTAGATTAGTTTTGTTTGGGTTGGAAGATATTTGATGGATTAAAAGGTTATAATTAGGATATTTGAATTGAGTTTTAATCGGTTTTGTGTTTTTATGCAAGGATTAAATGGAAACTCTAGTTAAATGCCAATAATTAGGGATTATGAGTAAGATTGGCCATTTTATTTATGATTTATAGTTCAATTTCTAGGCTTGAGTTTTTGATATGTAATTGTTATTAGTGATTACCATAAGTTGTAAATGGTTAATTGATTTTGTGAGTAACTCTTACTCAACGTATCCTAGAGTTTCTATTTTTTAGGTTACATGATCTGAACTTATGAGATTATGATCTTAGTTAGCTGTTCCCTAGTTCTTGATATTGGTGTGACACTAAATCTAAAAAGCTTGTTCTAGATTGTCATGTAGCTAAAAGTATTTTCAAAGTTTGTTGAATTTATCTAAAATTGGAAGAACTTAGGATGCAAAAACTTGTTTGTGTTTATAGGCTAACATCTTAGGCATAACACAATTAAAATATTTTTGATAATCAGTTATAATTCTTGAAGTTCTGAAAATATCTTTTGCCTAGTTGTTTGTCTTTATTAATTGTTTCTTGTTATTTTTTTCTTATTTTATTCACTTTAATTTAGTTAGTCATCTTTTTTCTTATTTAAATTCCATCGTGCCAGGGGTTTTCTTTTATTTCTTTTCTTTTTGATTTTTTGTAATATTTGAAATAATAAAAAACACTACCAGTTACTTATAGGATCAAATCTGACTTACCTTATTACATAGTTAGGTTAGGTTAGGTATTTTATAATTTGGTAGCTTGCAATAACTCGACCAAATTTTTGATGATGTTGTTGGAGAGCTAGTGTAGTGTCTTGTTATTTCTTATGTTTCTTTTATTTTTGTTTTTATTAATCTTTGTTACCTTGTTTCTATTGTTTTTTATTCATAGCTTTTTCAAGTTTTGAAAATTTAAAGTGACAATTACTCATTGTTAATGTACTTTTTATCTTGATCTTTTCTATAACAATTATTCTAATGATGAGTGTAATTTTATTACTACTTCTAGGTTGGAGTAACAAGTGGTATATTTGATGGATAAAGAAGTTAAGGCATGGTATATTTGCTCTTTTTCAAGCTATCATTCTTTCATGTGTCCTATATTATAGGATATATAATAGTATAGCTTCAACTCTCAAATGAGGTGCTACTAACTTTAATCAAACTTCCAACCTATACCTCCACATCCATCATTACCATCAAACTTCTTAGTGAACCAGAGAGAGGCTATAGGGAGGAGGCATGCACTATTTCATCAAGAAGTGGAGAATAGTGGGAGAGCACAAAAGAGAGAGAGTAAGAGTAAAAGAAGACGGGTGATGAAGATACGCTAGTTTGAGAAAAGAAAGAGGACGAAAATCCTCCTAAAATAAGTGATATATCTTGCGTTAATCCTAATCAAGTTTTGATCCCTTTTCTTATTAGTGAAGAAGAGAAGGGGAGAGTGTAAGAGCTGCAAGATGCAATGCTTTTGAAAGAGTTATGGGAAATCAAGCTAAAGTTTGAAGGTGACAAGCAGGATGAAGAATCTCTACATTTATCACCTAATCTATTATGACCATCTTGGTCGAAATAAGATGTCTGTAGCAGAGAGTGGACCTTGGAGTTTGACAACAAAGCAATGCAATTCCACATGTCAAATGCTATGCGACATCCATTTGACTGTGAGCCTATTTTAAGAGTAGATGTCTATGGCTCATCATTTTATTCGAGAATTTTTCTTGGAGGGCTAAACTTTCTGTTTGATACTGGATGATGCACGAATCAGGGGCCAAGATAAAGATCTAAAACAAGTACTTGTTAGGAGGAAACCTAACCTCTTTTTAATAGTTTTTATGTCTTTTCTTTTTGTTAGATATGCTTGTAGATAATTTTTCATTTGAGTTCATTTATCTTCTTTTCTTTTTTTTTGTTTTGTAAGAGCCACAAGTGGCCTGCAATCGCTTTAACATGGGCTTCATTATTTACTTCATTAATGGAGTCTTCTTGTTCCATCCCTGTTTATATTTCCATTACTTTTCGAACAATGAGGACCATGTCCAATTTAAGTGTAGGGGGTGGGGAACTTTTTTAATTTTTCTTATTCTTGAATTATTGTGAGTTAAATTGTGATGATTTAAAAGTTTTATCTTCAAATGCTCTTGATTATTAGTCAATTGATAATTATAGTATTTTAATTTAATTGATACTTTTGGTTTGGTTGAACATTGATTGATCCTTCAATGATTTCTAACACAAAATTTCTTGTTTTTATTTTTCTTTCAAGTGCTTACGTGTGTTTAGTAACTCTTTTATATGATATTAAGTAATTAAGATCCTTTTATATTGTTTTTCATGTGAAATTAGAATAAGATGTTTAGTTTATACCCAAAAAAAGAGTCTATTTGTTGAATAAAGAAAGAATGTTTGTCATTTTGTGTCTTTAAGTCAATGTAAAAGTTGATGTTATGAGTGGTGTTAGTAGCCATTCGAGAGTGTGATTTAACCTAGTAACCGAGGGTGTTCATGAAAAAATTTTCACCCTCATATAAAAAATTTAGATGATATCTCAAAAAAGCTAAAAAGGAGTATCCTAGTTGAATAACTAAGGTCATTAATGACCATGTGTTTATCTTCAAATAAAAAGACTAGTTGATCTCCTATAAAATGTTTTAAAGTTGAAATTTGTGTTTTTCTTTAGTGGTTTGAATCATCCTTGACTATATTTATATGTTAGACTATATGAAATTACTTAAATGCTTGGTATTATGAATTAAGGATTGATCTTTACTATCTTTGTGCTTTGTGTGTGTTTAACTAAGTTTTTATCGTGATGGAGATGACCTTTGTGCCCTAAATCCATGGCATTGGTTGGTTTTTATTTGTGCTCAATTAGCTTGAGACTTTTGATCGAGATTGTTTGAGTGGAATGTTAAGTAATAATTCAAGTGGGGTATTTGATATGGGTTCATTTTATGATATTTCTATGTATGATTTAATGTATTTTCACCCCGATTTTGATGTATAAGTGCCTAATTTGCGTTAATTTTAAGTTTGGAAGTATGATTGGTCATTGGACACAAATACTAGTTGAAAAGACCAAGTTTTAAGAGATTTGGAGAAGAATTAGCCAAGAGTTAAGTTTAGGTCTTTCAATAGTGGGTATCATCAATGGTTTGATAGGGGGCCATCGATAGTAAAAAAACCATCTTTAATGGTCGAATTCAGGTCCTTCAATGTGTTTTATGTTTACAGGCCATTGATGTACTATTAACCACCATTGATGGTACTATTCATTAGAATTAAGTGTCCAAAAAATGAAAAAAATAAGGGTAAACATGACTTTTACTTCTTAAATCATTCCCAACACAAAAGAGGACTGTATAAGGATGAAATGGAGTATATTTTGGAAGTTTTGGCTCCCTACTTAAGCAGCCTTTATTTTCTTTTTATTTTCTTTAGGTTTTGGGGTTGTTTTCATTATCTTTTCATCTTGTTTAAATTTTTATTCTTAGATTCAATTACTTAGGTATAGAATTTTCATTTTATTTGTGTTGTTGCTACTTCCTTTTCTATTTTCATTTTTTTCTTATGTATTTCATTTTTGTTTTATTAAAAACTTGTTGGATCTTTATTTATTAGTAGTTTAATGATAAATCTTTAATTCCCAACCTTGTCCTTATTATTTTCTCCATGTTTCCTACAATTTCAGTTTGTGTTCTTATTAATTTCAGTATGTTAGGTTTGTTTTAGGTTAGTTTTATTTAGGTTAGAAGATAATTGATAGATTAATGGGTTATAATTATGATATTTGAATTGGGTTTTAATGGGTTTTATGTTTTTATATTAGGATTAGATGGAAACTCCTATTAAATGTTAAGAATTAGGGATTATAAGTAGGATTGGCCATTCTATTTATGATTTTTAGTTCGATTGCTAAGTTTAAGCTTTTGATCTATAATTTCCATTAGTGATTACCATATGTAGCAACAGATTAATTGATTTTGCGAGTGAAACTTAATCAACTTATCCTATAGTTTCGATTTTTTAGGTTACATGATATGAGCTTGTGAGATTATGTTCTTAGTTAGCTATTCTCTAATTCTTAGTACTATTACATAACCAAATTTAAAGAGCTTATTCTAGGTTATCTTGTAGCTATGGGTATTTTAGAACATGGATTTCTTTAAAATTGGAGGAACTTAGGACGCAAGAGCTTGCTTGTGTCTATAGGCTAGCATCTTATGCATAATATAATTTTATATGTTTTCTATGATTAGCTATAATTCTTGAAGTCCCGAAAATATCTTGATATGATTGAATCATCTTAAGTTTTCTTATGCATTTTCATGTGATTTCAATCTTATTTTCAAGTTAAAATGCTCAATTTGTGTTAAATTGTGTTGAATACTAAGTGGGATGTGTTGATAGACATTTAGGACCAAAAAGGAAATGTTTTGAAGCAAATTGGAGCACAAATGTTTTAAACAGGCCAAATAAAGCTTTATTGGGATGAAGGAAATGTGACTTTAAAATGGCAGCATAAAAACATTTTAAGAAGCAAAATGAAAAGCTTTCTAAGGGATACGACACAAATTTTTAAGTGAAGAGGACAAAAGTTTGGAAGGTGACGTTTAAAAGAAAAAAGAAATCTTTGAAAAGAGGAAAAAATAAAGGCTTAATTAAGGAGGCAGGAGGATGACTACAACAAATTAGAAAAAAAAGAGGAGCCAAATTTGTTTTAAGAAGTGAAGAACTTTGTTTCCATGGGAGGACACGTGTCCCATTAATTAAAACCAAAATCAAATTTCTTAAAGCTTTTTAGGAGTGAGCTTTTAAAAGGAATAAAAAGTTTTGTAGAGAAAGGACATGTGGCAGCATTAAATGGATTAAGGAGAGACAAAATAGAAAGCTTTTTAGAAATCCTTCCAAAAGCACAAAATGGCAGCATATTGTTTCTAAGTTGAGATTAAGGCTTTTCTTGGTGGAGGGCAAGTGTCCTAGGAGAATAAGAAAAAACACAAAGCTTAAAGCTCTCCTTAAAAACGTCAGCAAATGGTCCTAAAAGCTTGGAGCTCTCCTTAGTGGATAGACAACAATATTTTGTAGCTTTTCTTTAAAAGAAAGGGCATGTGGCCTTAGAGAGCTCTCCATGTCTTCCGTTTAACTTTCTTTTATTATCGTCTATTTATTTTTTTATGTGTTTTTGTTTATTTTTTTTATGTTAGTTAATTATCTTCGTATTTAGTGTTAATGTCTTTGTATTCAGGGGTTATTTTTATTCCCTTTTTCTTTTAGTGAAACTTTAGGAATAGATTAGAATCACAATAATTTTTCTGTGGGATCAACCCTAATTTGGCCTGGCTACATAGTTAGGATTAGTTAGGTATTTTATCATTTGTGAGACGAAAACGACTCATCAAATTTTTGGCACTATTGTAGAGGATCAAACCCAGATTACTCGTGTGACAGGTGGGAATACTCACTATTAGACGCTTTTGTTTTAGCTATTTCTTATTTTTTCCTTGTCTATTGTTTATTATTTTTGTTTTTGTTGATTGTGGTCATCTTGTCTTCTGTTTGTTTTAATTTCGTAGCTTTGTCTGATTTTGAGATATTTTAGCAAAAATAGATCATTATCAGTGTGCTTTCGAGTTTGGTTCTTATTCTTATTATCCCGATATTGAGTTTGATTCTTTTGTTACTTCCAAATTAGACCATCAAGTGGCGAATTTCACACCCTTAGTAGCATAAGTACCAATGGATCAACAACAAGCTAAGGTATACGAGTTTTGCTTATTTTTGGGTTATCCTTTTTGTACGTGTCCTATTTTGTAGGACATGCAGTATAGGTTTGATTCTCGACCGAGTTATTACCAAGATCAAGCACACTTCTAGCCTCCACCATCACCTCCACCATCTCCACTACAAGTTAAAGAAATGTCCTTGGAAGAGACCATAACGAGTTTGGCTACAAGAAGTCTTCAATTCTAGTAGGAAATGAATAGCAACTTGAAGAACTTGGAAGATCAAGTGAGCTAGTTGTCAAACATGGCTCAGAATATAGAAGCCCAAGTATTTTTAAGTGTTTTTAGCCAACATAAGAGTGATGTTGAGGAGCTATGAAATATTCCATCAAAGAATGAAGAATAATGGGAGAACCTATAAGTAATATAGGGAGAGCAAGAGCAGTTAGGAGAGGAAGAGCCACCTGTGCAAGATGTCATGGGCTTAGTCTTTTCCTACCAATAAACCGTGCGACACTAGCAACTCCACTCCTTGGAACGCCTACCTTAGCTTAAGATTGCTAGTTCAGCCTTCGAACAAGAACTACTTGAGGGTTCTAAAGTTGGCACACTCACAAAAGCTTTAAGGAAGAAAGATTGAAAGAATAAAACAAGAACTTTAGGGAACTTGGAGATAGCTCTCTATTACTTCAAGAATACTTTACAATTGTGAGATTGTGGGATGTTGGATGTTTTGTAAAAATGAGACCCCTAGGCTATTTATAGCCTTCCACCTCCTCAATGGATGATGGAGATTACAAAGATCCTATGGTGTACATTGATTCTCTAGAAATATCTCTACCTACTCCATCTATCTCCACTAATCTAGAGTCTTCCACATGACTCTAGTATTGTGGAGAACATTTTAGAGAAACCTAGAGAAATCAAGAGAATTTTGGGGCCTTCTAGCAAACTTAACCTTTTTAGAGCGGAAATTCAACCGGTTCGTAACATTCTCCCCCATTCACGTTGGCGACGTCCTCGTCGCTTCAACCTTGTAGGCTTTAATATGCTCCTTGTTGTTCCACAAAGTGAGCTCATGCTCCCAACTTGCCTCACGATCGGGTGCTCCCTTTTATTTGACAAAGTACTCTATATAGCTCGGATGGGAACCCCTCCTCGGAAAGACCCGATGTGCCAATATCTCCTCTACATCTCGTTTGGGAAGTGTGGTGATGGCAGTGGGTGCTCTCCTTGGCTCTCCCCTACTTGGATCTTCCTTGTCCTCTTGATAGGGCTTGGGTAAACTTACGTGGAACAAAGGATGCATCTCAAGGTTCAAAGGTAGCTTCAAGAGGTAGGCTAGCTTCCCAACTTGTTTCTCCACTTGAAATGGTCCCTCATATCACCTTACTAGCCCCTTATGAAGTTTTTCAAACCTTCGGGTTTGATGAGGAAGTAGCTTCATGAACACCATGTCCCCTTCATAAAACTTCAAGTGTCTCCTCTTAGCATCGCCCACTTCTTCGTTCTCTTCGCAGCCTTTACTAAGTATGCTCGTGCCATATCAAATTTCTCATGCCATCTTTTGGAAAAATTTAACATGGCAGGACTTGGACCCTTGTAACCCACGGCAAGGGTATAAGGAGTAGTCGATTGTTGTCCTGTAGTAATCTCGAAAGGGCTTGCTCCCATCAACTCACTCCTTATAAGAGAATTGGGCAATGTCGAGTAGTTTCGCCCAATCATGTTGGTTGGAATTTACATAAAGCCT
>JAOXYD010054257.1:0-13216 GCA_028565735.1 Pinacopodium congolense
AATTTCAAGTTCCTACCATCTTATTTGCCTTAAACAAAGTGAATTCAAGTCGTTAGGTGTCTAGATTCAATCCTCGTAGGATCGATATCAATTATACTATAAGTTGCGATCTGTATACTTGTAGTGTAGTTAAAACTAGCAAACAAGATTTTTACTATAATCAATCATAAAATACAAAGTTAGAGATACAATCATTTTTCAAGGTTTAAGGATAACCTTTCCATTCCTTTTTCAAAGGTTTCAGTATAACCTTTTCCTCATAATACTTCTACCTCTAAAAAATAAACTTAAAAAGAATTTCTCTCAAGCTCAAAGTAGTGTATCAAGAGGCTCACAAAAGTTGTGTGATGTATGCAAAATTATGCTTAATAAAAATTACAAAAACCAACTCCAAAGTTAGTAAAAACCATACACCAGACACTTCTCAAAGCTCTAAACACTTGTATGATTGAGTTTTTAACACGTAGATGATGAAAATTAAAATAACAGAACTTATTTATAGGTCTAAAACCTCAAGTTAGCCACTGATCTTCAATCTATAATGATCTAATACATTAAAAACTTTCTTGCCATTGAGAAATAACTGTTATAGCTTCATTACAGTTTTTAATGGTGGGTTTATCATATAACAACTACTGTTGTGCCACCATTGTAGTCCGCTTCAACATGGGTTACATAACGATGTTGTTATTCTCCACTAGAATTGATGTTGTTCACTCGAAAATTGAAAAAAACTTAACCAAAACAATTCCAAACTATCCCAAGCCTATTTTAACATTATAAATACTTTCTTAACTTGCAATCACAACTAAAAACTTCCCATGATATTTTTGACTCATCATGAGGATTATTAAAAGCATTTCACCTAAAATTCCATTTGATTATGCATCTTACATGCATATTCTAATTTATGTATGTGCCTTGCATGAATTAACCTAGTCGATCACTAAAATGAACTAAGTTAAGCTTAAAACAAAACTTACAAACAATAACCTAGAAAAGTTTTAATTTGATCTTTCAAAAACTTGAGCCTTCGTCAATCAATTTTGTGATCTCCAATTTTTTTCTAAGAACCAATTTGATCTTCCAAAAACTTAAGGTTCAGGTGTTCCATGAACCAATTGAGTTTCTAAAGTTTTTTAAGCCTAATATATGGTATCTTCACAAAATCAAGATAGTGCTATAGTCCAGTTAGTGCCTTACCTTTATTAGTCCTATCTTATGGTTTGACCCACCTATAGACTTAGGTAATAGGCATAAAGATCAAGAAGTCTAATTAAAAAATCCCTTATTTCAAGATTATTATCCTTGTAATGATCCAAAGTTTGATCATGCATTTATTTAAATCACAAATAAACTCAACATTGTAAGCTCAAAATGTAAGAGAAAGGAAAAGAATACACCTAGATAAAGATATGATCGTGATAACACTACGTTAATTTAAATTTCAGCCATCTGAAAACTAAGGACAAAAGCCTAAAGCACCAAAAACAAAAGAAAACACACAAGAAACAAACAAAACCACCAAAACACACTAAAAAAACACACCAAAAGCATGAAAAAAGCATTCTATTTTATTGAAAGCATTCTATTTTATTGAAAGCATATGAACTCCTACTCCCATAATTATGTTACCTCCCAAAAAGCACTTCTTTAAAGTCTTTTAACTAGATATTAGTGTTAGGGAATTTTTAACCTAACCTTTGCTCTAACACCTAACTTCTCATCCTCATCATTTGAATTATGAAAAACCAATTTTGGAAGGGTTTGTATACCAATTAGAAAGGTCTTGACTTCACAAGTGTCACCCTTTTCAAAGAATTTTGGAAAAAGGGCTAGGTAAACAAATCTCGCTCGTGAATCAAAAGCTGAAATACATATGAAATCTAATAACTTAAATGCTATCTTGGACTCTTCATCTATCTTATTTTAAACCACCTGGAAATGATGCTCACAGTCAACAGTGTAAAAAATTGGGTTACCTGAAGTTGATGCTGACTCACCACTCTCAATTGCTAGCTTAATTGACTATACATGATTAGTTTTCGTTATTGACTCTAAAATTTGCTCTATGATTCTTTGATCATGCTCATGCTTAGAAGGATTTTTATAAATGTGAAATGAATGCAGTGTTATTAAACCAAGAATAATCATGATGATCCATCCAACTAACGGTACACTCATCTATACACTTAGGATACTATTGACTAGGAAAATGTGAAGGTTGTTTAAAACAAGCTGGTTTAACCCAAAAGTAATCGGGGTAATCCTCAAAATCGAGCATATAGGTTTTATCAGAATATTTGAATTGATTTCTCCAACTATCACCTAGGTTAACTTCAACTTTAGGCTCCTACCATTAGTAATCATACCAATGGTCTTGTTGCCTTCACTTCTTCTTGATAACTCAAGTAAGGTACCAAAAGATGTCCAAACACACAAACAAAGATGAAAAAAAATTAAAACAAAGGAAAAAACTGATAAAACAAACATAAAACAAACACAAAACACAATAAAGAAAACAATGCAAACATAAAAAAAACTCTAGAGTAATTGACACTGATATATCCCTAATATTACAATTCACTTCCTTGACAACGACATAAAAAATATTGATTGTGGTTGGCTTTACACAAAATTAACTTAAATTAATCTATCTTTTAACGTAGAATTTAACAAGAAATTCAAGACCAATTTATCAGCAAGAGTACCGGTCGCATCAAGTTAAGTGGAGTATATTTAAAACTCAGAGTATTGATCCCACTAGAAATTTTATATGATTTAAGTACTAGGTCAATCAGATTACAATTATCTAGAGAATACTGAATTAATTGATTAAAAAGAGGAAAAATACAAAACCATCCTACTATGCTTTAAACCTTGCAATTTTGAATTATCAAATGATTTTTAAATTACTGTAAATTATCAAATTATGGAAGTCAGCTAAGGATTAGTTGATTAATGAATTAATTAAGCTTTAAAAAATTTTAAAAGCTAGATTAGAGTTCCTTCATGAATTCAAGATAAAGCTATGGTTAAGGCTTATGCCTTTTCTCCATTAAACTTAGTTTAAAGTTTTGTTATGATTTAAATCTAGTCAATGGGCTTTCATTTCAAGAAGTTGATTTTTGGATTTGCGGTCTCAGATCTCTAACTCTCACAAATAATCAAATTTTGGTCATTCATTGATTGATTTGTGTTCTTTATTGATTTTTCCAACAACCTAAGTTGATTTCTCAAATCTTAGATTATCTTTCACTCTAATCTTAAGTGATTAGCCCAAAATAAAAACTTTAAGACCTTCATTAAAAAAAAAAACCTTAATACATCCATTCAAGATCTTTAAAAACATTTAAATACAAATCCCAAGTTGGAAAATGGATTTAACCATACATAATCATCAAAGCATACAAAACATGCATCTTAAGCCACATACGTTGTTATATCCAAAAATATGAGCTATAAAATAAAGTTTAGAAGTTAAAAAAAATATCCAAGAAAGACTTCCCGATGTATCTGGAAGTTTCAACTTGATTTTGAACTCTAACAAAGCTCTATTTCATCTAGATCTTGCAAAAAATCAAAGAACATTCACAGATATGAGCATAAGCACAAAAACTTTGATTAATCCAAAAAATGGAGTAAATAAAACAATAATCAAAGTTTAGAAACCCCCTATGATGGTTTAGAAACAAAGATATATGTCTTAGCAACGTTCGGCAACAAGCGGCAACTCAAAACACACAATATAACTTGAATTACAAGTGTTTGAAGTTAAGAAACTCTAAAACAAAATTGAGAAAGATGAAAGAGCAATTCTCTCTCTCTAAATTTAATATGTGGATTTTGATGTTTGATTTTTTGTTTTGTTGTTTTTTTTTTCTATTTTGACAGTTCCTAAAGCCTCCCACTTGAACTTGCAGATTAAAAGAGCATGCCTAAGCTGCAATTTTGGAGATTTAGAGTGGAAATGTTTAAATAATCATATTTTGACTCTTTCCTTGGAATTGTTCATCACGACACCCTATTGATCCCTCAGCAACATGCTGGGAGCCCACTGTTATAAGTTAATATTCAGTTTGACTTTTGACAAAACTTCCATCTTTTTACTCTAATCTTCATCTTTAAGCTCCATCCTATAAAGTAAACATAATAACTCTCAAATTGAAGATTTAAGTTCTAAAATATGGTTAAATTGACATTAAATAAGAACAAAAAATACTATAAATTCAACCCCTAACAAAACTTAATTAAATAATTTAATAACCTTGCCTTAACTGAAGATTAGATTAGAAAATAAAATTAATGAAAGAATAATAAGAATATAACTTAAGCAATATGTTCTTGAATTATTCTAATAAAACGAGAGATACAATGAAATAAAGGGCTTATAAAGTACCAAATTAAGCTCCATAGATCTCCTAATATTGAATCAAGTGCTTCAACTTTTACAATCCTCAAAAAACATGATTGAATATAAAAAAATATTGAAAATGAAAAGAAAGAGAAAAACCTAAACTATTGAGAGAGAACTTGAAATCTCTATGGATAATATTGATTTATATCCCTAGAAAATAGTTTTTTGATCTCTGAGGAAGTTTCTGTTTATAAGAGGAATTTTCTCCATAACTTGGATCAAGTGGGATGCATTTGATAGAGGATTTGTGAAGAACTAGTTTGAATATTTCATCTAGGTAGTTCAATGACACTTGAAGATAATTATTAATGACGTCCTTTATACCCACTATTTATCTCCTAGAAATAGATACTTCATTGTGGGTTTGAGGGGAATTAATGGTGGTTAAGGCCAAACCACCATTTATCTCCTAAAATGACTTCTTCTTTGAATAATTTTCCACAACTCTTCAATTTTTCAAATTAACCTACAAATTAAACATGTACAAACATAAATTAAACATTGAAAAGCCAATATAGGGGTAAATGCAGATCAAATAATAGTTGAAAACACATCAATTTATGCATCTTGTCCTCAAGTAAACCAAATCATCATCAATCTTGAAATAGAATATAAACATAGGAAAAACGATCCAAAGTCATCTAACCTAGCAATTGAAAATGCTTCCTTAATCATTTAAACATAATGAACCATTTAGATGTTATATAACACATTAGTCATATCAAATCACAAATTAATTTAAATCACTTCATGCTTCTTTCAACCTTCAACCTAAGTCACAAAATTCAATTCCATACGTAAACTAAATAATCACAAAGTCACATGGATCCACCCTTAAATAAATACACATCTTTTATCCATTAAGCACATCAAACATAAACAAAAAATGTGAGCTTAAAGACTTAATTGAGAAGTCACTTAGTCTTTTAATGTTAGAGTGAATACTTTGTCATGAGCACCCTTAATTACTCAACTAAGTTACCTGACATCAGTTGGCTACTAATACCACTCTTTAACTTTAACCTTTTTGTAAGAAAGACGCTAACTGAGTAAATGAAAACTTGCTCACTTTATTCACACATACATTTTCCTTTTTTTTAACATTTATTAGTTTTAACTTAAAATCATGATGACAAAAATGTTTAAAAGAATTCATAAGTCACTTAGGATTATGAGTTTTAGATATAGAAAATCATAATGATCATCAGTATTCATTATAAAAAACATGAAGCAATTTTAAAACTTTTGGTCAACAAAATTCATAATCAACCATATAACATCTGAAATCATCAAAGCAACTAAAAAATTTTTTTTAACGATATTACTAGTCCTAATGGCATCTAAGAGGATGGAGAATTAGGTGATAAAAACTTTTTTATAAAGAAATTTTATCTAAATTACGAAAAGTTAAACATAAATTATTAGAATACACAAAGAAGATGAAGTAAATACGTAAGATTGATAAAAATAAGAAAGAAATATAGTACCAATTTAGATTATAACTTACTCAACTACAAAATCATTTTGTGGCTCAAAGATAACCTTCTCTCGTTCTTTTTCTAAAGCTCAAACCAAAACATACTAAAAAGTGTTTCACTCAAGAATCTCTTTAATATGCTATGAAGAAGAGTTCTCAAAACTTAATAGATACAAGAATATACAATGAAGAGACACTAACAAAAATGAGTTCAACAAACTTCTCAGAATGCCCAGGTCACTTAGAAAGTTTTCATATTTCTCCTCCTCCTAATTACTCATATTTATATCCTTAACCCTTGTTAATTAACCATTGCAACGTATCCTTAACATTCATTTGCATTAATATCTTTTTAATGTTGTAAAAATATGATAGTTCCTGATCTTTTGCTCTATAATCTTGTCATTCGGCCAATTGATTAACAATGTTCAATTGATCGGTCTTCAATCAATCGATCGATTCACCTCATTTGGTCGACTGATACTTATTAGGTATGACAACAATTGGGTATTCAACTTTGCTCCTAGGTTAGTCTTCATACATTCTTTAGTTTTACTTTTTGATACTCTGAATATACTTTGACTTTCTTTTAAAATACCTATCTTTTAACAAACTTAAGCATAAACATTAGTAATAGATTGATTTTGCCATCATCAAAATAAGGTAGAACTACCCTTTATTCAATAATCTTCCCCCTTTTTAATGATGACAAAACTATGTTATATTGTAAAAACTTTTAAACTCCCCTAAGTCAAACAAGAGTTCAAAGTAATTGATTTTAACTTTAAATCTCCCTTAATTCATGCATTAAAAAAATCAACTTCCCCTCAATTCATACAAAATACAAAGGACATAGAGCACAATATCACACTCTTCTCCCTTTTTTTGGAATCATCAAAAGAATAAGTACTTTATCATAAAGAATGACCATCTATTTCTCTCCTGATTGTGTAGAAACGATCTTCACATAAGGGTTTAGTAAAATATCCATTAATTAATGTAATATATTAACAAAATCGAGTTCTATATTACCATTTTAAGCATGGTTTATAATGAAATGATATCAAATTTCGATATGTTTAGTCCTAGAATGTTTAATGGGATTCTTGGTTAAGGAAATAGTACTAGTATTATCATATTTTATTAGAATTTTGTTAAGTTCTAAACCATAGTCTCTAAGTTGTTGTTTAAGCCACATAATTTGAGTTCAACAACTACCGGTGGCTACATACTCAACTTTAACTGTATATAATGCAATATAATTTTATTTCTTACAAAACCATGAAACTAATGCATTACCTAAGAAATGACATGCATCAGATGTACTTTTTCTATCTAATAAGTTTCCCGTATAATCATCATATGAATAATCAACCAATTTTAAACATCCAGTCATAGGATACCAAAGTCCTAAATGCAATGTACCACTCAAATAGCACAAAATTCATTTAACAATTAATAGATGGGATTCTCTAAGTGAAGATTGAAAATGAGCACACTGAAAAACACTAAATATAATATCAGGTTTACTAGTAATTAAATATAATAGGATACCAATCATACCTTAGTATTGCTTTACATTTACTTCCTTACCGTTTTCATCCTTGTTCAGTTTTGTATAAGTGCTCATAGGATTGCCCAATGGTTTTGATTGATCCTTTCCAAATCATTTAAGTAGTTACCTTATGTACCTGGCTTGATTGAGGAAGATGCCATCCTTCATTTTCTTGATTTAGAGTTCGAGAAAAAAGTTCAGCTCTCCTATCATGCTTATCTTGAATTCCCTACTCTTACACTTAGCAAACTCTTGACATAATCGGTCATTAATAGCACTAAAAATAATGTCATGCATATAAACTTGAACAATTAATAAATTTGTTTTTTATGCTTAATAAACAAATGTAGTATCAATTTTCCCTTTTTTAAAAGCTTTTTCAAGAAAAAATTCACTTAGCCTATTATACCATGCTCTAGGTGTATGTTTTAAACCTTATAGCACTTTAGATAATTTAAAAACATGTTCGGGTGCATCATGTCTTTCAAAACTGGGAGGTTGCTTAACATACACTTCTTCTTGTATACAATCATTTAAGAAAAAAATTTTAAAATCTATTTAAAACAATTTAAAACCCATATGTGATGCAAATGAAAGTAAGACTCTAATGTCTTCTAATATAGCTAGATGAGCAAAAGTTTCATCGTAATTTGTTCCTTCTTCTTGGTTATATCCCTTTGCCACTAATCTTGACTTGTGTCTAATTATATTTCCTTGTTAATCTAATTTTTTCTTGAATACCCATTTAGTACCTATGATTGGATGATCTTTAGGTCTAGATACAAAGGTATAAATTTTATTTCTTTCAAATTAGTTCATTTTCTTCATTCATAGCCAAAATTCAATTTTCATCATCTAAGGTTTCTTCAATAGCTTTAGGTTTATTCTTGGAAATAAATGCAAGATGCGATAAATTAAAAGGAGAATGAGTAGTTACCCTTTTGTAGATATCACCTATTATTTGATCGGAAGGATGATCCTTCTTGTATCTCCAATCTCTTAGTAGTTCATCATCCCTTCTTTCTTCACTTGGTTCAATAATTTATTCTTAAGACTGTTGTCTTACTTATTGAAGTGTTAGGTTTTCTATGCTCTCTGATAATTCTACTTCATCTTTCTCAAATACTCTTTCTCTTTCGAAGGGGTTAGCTCATCAAATACAACTTGCAAGGATTCTTCTACAACACGAGTGCTATTGTTAAAAACTATATATGATTTACTAGACAATGAATAATCTAATCGAATGCCTTCATTTCTTTTGGAATCAAATTTACTCAAAATATCTTTAGTATTAAAGATATAGCATTTGCAACCAAACACTTTAAAGTGACTAATCTTAGGTTTATTACCGTTCAAAATTTCATAAGATGTTTTATCCATTTTATGTCTTATGTTTTCTCTATTTATGTCATGGCATGCACATGCAACTGCCTTTGCCTAAAAATATTTAGGTAAATCATACTCATTAATCATCATTTAAAACATTTCTTGTAAAGACCTTTTCTCTATTTCTACTATAACATTTTTGTTGTGGAGTCCTAGGTGTAGAAAATTATACGAAATACTATGATTATCGCAAAAAAATTCAAATGTATCATTGTCAAATTGTCTACCATGATCACTTCTAATAGACGCAATAGATAATGATTTTAATTTTTTATTTTCTTTGAAAAACTCACAATTGATTTAAAACATTCAAATTTTGTACTTAAAAATAACACCCATGTAAATCTACTGAAATCATCAACTATAACAAATGCGTATGACTTACATCCTAAACTAGTTACTATAATAGGACTGAATTAATCCATATGAAGGAGTTCAAGTGGTCTAGAGGAAGTTACTGAATTTTTACTTTGAAAAGAGTTTCTTACTTGCTTTCTTATTTGGTGTGCTCTACATACTTTATTCTTTTAGTACTTCCTGCTTGGGAGACCTCTCACAAGTTTCTTTGCATTTAGTTTCAACAAGAGATCCATGATTGCATGTCCAGAACGTTTATGCTAAGTCAACGTGCACTCACTTAATGAGATTAAATACTTGTTCTTAAGGTAGTTACATTATATAAATTAATAATATGTATATTTCCTTCTCTTTTTCCTAAGAAAACGGTACTTTCATCACTTATTTTTTAAATAATACATTGATCTCCTACAAAGCATAATTTTTAGTTTTTATCACACAATTGACTTACACTTAATAATTTGTGCTTCAATCCTTCAACAAGTAAGACATTATCAAATTAATGAGTAATAATCCTTATAAATTTGTCTAATGAAAATTATCTAACTTTTAGAATTATCATCGAATGTAACGAATCCTCCATCTTTTGATTTGAAGGTGATGAATTGTGAAGATTTCTAGTCATGTGTTGAGAAAATCCACTATCAACATACCATCTATCTCTTCTTTTAGTGACCTACAAAATAGAAATCATGTAAATTTAGGTACCCATCTCATTTTTAGGTACTTGAATGTTAGTAGTATACCTAGTTCATCTTTTCAGAAACAACGTCTAATGTATCATAATTTGAGAAAGAATACGAAAATTCATAATAAAGGTAAATAAGGTTTTACTGATTTAAAAAAGGACGAAAAAGAGTGAAGTTGTCAAATAAAAATTAAAAAGGACCTATTTTAGTATTGATCGACTGAACTGAAACAAATAGCAAATTTCTAGAAAATTCCAATTCTTAGTCATAAAATTACCAAAGAGACATCTTTAGTAAAAAATAAAATCATACGTAAAGAGAATTTATCAAATCTTTGGAGCCTAAAATCATGTTTTTAAGCATTATATCTTTCATTTCCATATGATAAATTACTTAAACAATTATAGAAAAAATATTTAACATGACCATAATGTTTGCAATAATTGTATAATAAAGGACTATATGCATTTCTTGGCCTAAAGTCATTATAAACTCGTTGAAAGACTTGTCTAGGTTGAAAAACCATTTTTCTATCATGCATCTTACTTTAAGAAAATCTCTTAAAGCTTGTTGTATATATGAATGCATGATGTCAAATTTGAGGTATACTAGATGCAATATGAACATGTTTTGGAGGACTTTCATCTTTTAAGTTCTTTCCCTTAATGAAAATTGTTTTGCTAGTAGAAGCTCCATTGTCATATCCTAATCCATGTTTGTCATTTCCTACCTTTTGAACACTTAGTAAAATATCTAATTTTCCTTTTCTTTTAGTAAAATTTTCAAGAGATTCTTTATGGAATTCAACTTCTTTCTTTAATGCTTTGTTTTCATTGATTAATTCATCATTTTCTTTGTTAACTAGATTTAAGTCTTTCCTAATACTTCCATTTTCCAATTTGTTTGCATCAAATTCTTCCATAGTTTTTGTACGCTTATCTTGTAACTCTTTATTTTTCTTAATCAATTCCTACAAATGTTCCAATTCTTCATCACAAGAGTAACCACCTTCACATTCATTTTCACTAAGAGAGGGGCATATCTTGTTGTGCGCCATGAAGTACATATTAGCTACTTCCTCTAATTTTGTTTCAATTGATTCAGACCATGGGGCTTTCAGTGCTTTCTTTTTCTTTGATTCTCTCCTTTCCTTCTTCCATCTCTTCTTTTCCTTCTTTTCTTCTTTTTCTTCCTCTTCTTCTTATGGGTGTGGGCATTGCGATCTCAAGTAGCCTTTTTCACCAAATTCAAAGCACGTTATGTTAGATAATTTAATTTCAGAGAAAGATATACCTTTTCTACACGTTGATGCATTTCTCATGAACTTATTTATTCTTTTTATGATAAGAGCTAGTTCCTCATTCTCGCTTTTAAGTGATGATTCTTTATTGTCGCCTTCCTCCTTTTTAGATGTTTTAAAGGCTACATTCTTTCTTTTAAGTATATCTTGCTCCTATTAAGTCTTCTTCATCCTTATTTCACATCTTAGTAGTGAGCCAATAGGTTCATCGAGAGGGAGAGCATTGAGACCTTTTGCTTCTTGGATTGCTGTCACCTTTTCTTCCCATGACTTTGGTAGAGACATGAGGATTTTCCTAACAAGTGCAGCACTAGAATAGGTCTTACCTAGACCTTTCAGAGCACTTTTGATATTATTGAAATGAGCATATATAGGAGAAATGTTTTCATCATGAAACAGTAAAAAACGTTCGTACTCATCAGTAAGAATGCCTATTTTAGTTTCTTTCACTTGATTTATGCCTTCATTAGTGATTTCTAAGGCATGTAAAATATTATATGCAGTTTCAGACATAGAGATCCTATTGTATTCTCTCATACTCAAAACACAGTGTCAAAAAATACATGGCCTTATAATTTAAGGATACTAATTTCTTTTCCTCAATGTTCCATTCATTTTCTTTCTTTTGCACTAGTTCAATGCCTACAAGTTTGATAGGCATTAAAAACTTTTGTGACATGATCATCCATAAAATGATATTTTCACCCAACAAATAGCATCTTATCCTATTCTTCCAAGACAAATAATTTCTTTCATAAAAAAAAAGAATTCTATGAGGATTATGGCCTTCGAGGTTAGATGAGGGAGCTACAAAATTTATAAAATGTACCATAATATCTTTGATTATTAATTCGTTGGAACTAAAATTTTGTGTGAGACCAAGGCTCTAATTCCAATTGTTAACAATTCTTTTGTAAATCATAAACACTTTATTTAAATTATGGAAAGAAAAAAAATTATTAGAATAAAAAAATAAGATGAAGTAAATATGTAAGATTAATAAAAATACGAAAGAAATATACTACTAATTTAGATTACAAGTTACTTAACTACAAGATCCTATTGTGGCTTAAGGATAACCTTCTCCTGTTCTTTTTATTAAGGCTCAAGAATAACTTAACCCAAACACACTGAAAAGTGTTTCACTCAAGAATCACTTTAACATGATACAAAGAAGAGCTCTCAAAACTCAATGAATACAACAATACACGATGAAGAGACAAGTATTGTTCAATTTCACATACTCACACAAATGAGCTCAATAAACTTCTCATAATGTCTGTTTGGGGCTAAATTTGTAGTATTTTTTAATGTTATTTGATGTTAATTTAACCCTATTTTAGTACTTAAATGTTCCCTTTATGTGTTATTATGTTTACTTTACATGAGGGAGCTTAAATATGAAGATTAAAGTCAAAATATGAAAGTTGTGTAAAAATTCAATTGAAAAGTCAACCAAAAACGACCCCCCTGCCAGGGTGCCGTTATTAGTTGAACAAGTTGTCGTTATTGATGAACAGGGTGTTGTTACTAGATGGTGGGGTGTTGTTAATACACGTGTAGCAGTCATATTTTTACCTAAATCTTCAACATTTGCGGCTTGGCTTCTTCCTCCACTCGCAACTGCTCAATCCCTATATAAAGGACCTGTCCCAGACATTTTAGGCATCACTTCTAGGATCAAACTCCTTAGTTTCATATCAAAGTAGTCTTAGGTTGTTTTTCATTTCTTTCTTTTGTAATATGAGTTTTTTAGGTTGTTGGAAGCTCTAGAAGCAGTAGTCACGTAGTTTTGAGTTAGATAATCATCTAGGGATGTGATTTGGTTCATTCTAAACTCTTAATTTCATGTATTATTATTATTATTATTTTGAATTAAACAAAGTATTGTTGCTTAAGTTATATTTATCATATTCTTTGATTAATTTTTGTGCTTAATGTTTAATTTTAGTAAAGTTATCATGCTAAATGTGTTTATGGATGATTAATTAATGCATGATTATTGAATTAATCTCTGTTTATTGAATGCTTAATG
>JAOXYD010054268.1:0-13216 GCA_028565735.1 Pinacopodium congolense
ACAATTAAGAGTATTTTAGTATTTGTGTAATAAGTTTTTTTTGTAATTTTCAAATGAAGTTAGGGATATTTTAATATTTGTGTAAAAGGTTTATTTTGTATTTTCTAAATAAATTCAGGGGTATAAGTGAAAATATATATTTAAAAATATAAATTAATATTTATACTATTAAATAAAGACAAAATAAATAAAAAATAAAAAGTTATAACAATATTTTTTATCTTTATAAATTGGTAAGACTCGCATGAGACTCAGACGAACCCACACTGCAGCCTTCCTTCTACGGGGGTGTTTAGTCGCCCGAAGTAATTCTTATTAATTCTTGATCCCCGGCGCATTTATCTGAAAATATAAAAACCAATAGAAAGAACATCTAGGCCTAACTATCGACGTAATCAACTTTAGACGACACCTTAAAACTTTAAGAGTAGATAAACCTCATCAGGAGAAAGCTGATAATCACGAAGAAGCACGAGACAATATCTTGCCTCTGATTAGCTACATCAAGTTCCTGCTTAAGCCTCACTACTAGTAATAGTATCCCCAGTGGTAGCACTACAACTGTCCAAAGCCTTTGCAATGCTGTAGAAACAACATAAGAACACAAGAAGCTAGTTAACAATTTACAACGATCTGATCATAAAGTTATTCACTAAATCAAGATTCAGTAGCCAAAACATACTTAGTCGCAGCAGTGAGCGAGCGCATTAACCTCATCCTCCACCCCATCCAGAGCGTACAAATAAAACAAAAAACAATTCATAGAAAATATAAAATTGTTCACAAGGTCGGAGAAAGACAGAGATAAGAAGTATCTGGCAAATGCAATGCAGTTTCTTTTCTTGTTCCGTACTTGTGAATGAAATTTAATAGAATTGTCATTTGAAAAAGAAATACGAGAAAAATGTTAAAAAGGAAATAATAAAAATGACTGAACCATTCAGTTACATATGAAACCTTATTTGAGAGTTGAGAGTTGAGACGCTTCTATTGAAACCAACTTATAATAGTTATTTTTCTTAATAAATTTTAGAATAAATCGGAGTAACTTACAAAAAAAATGAATGTATTTTTATTCATGTGCAATTATCTCCAACCAAATAATTCCCTCATATTTATTATACTTTTCTATTTCTAATTATAAACATAATTAATCACAGTTGATTAAATTCAAGTAATATATGTATGTATACAGTTGAGGTAAAAAAGAAGTATTATAAGTGTGCTTATAAAATAAAAAATCTTCGGCCTGTCATAAGTTACAACATGTCCTATTAATGTCTGGTGAATGCAATAGGCCCAATATTTAAAAAGATGGAACTCAAAAGCCCGTTCACCTCTGGGCTGTCATAACATCATGTCCATATCTAGCTGTAGTTACCTTCACTTGGAAGCAAAGAATGTAGTAGTAAAAATACCAATTGCATGATATGATAAGAACGGATATTTTTTAATTATAAATAGGAATTGAGATTAAAAGCTTTGTACAAAGGAATTATTTATGTTTTCAATTGTATGAATTAGGTACATACGTTAAATACTAAAGGAAATTTCTCATGCCTATTCAATCTAATAATCACAAGAGATAAATAATATAATTTTGCTTCAATTAAATTTATTTTTTTAACTATGCTTCTATGTAAACTAAAAGTAAATCGAAATGAGACATAATTATAAGTTTAGAAGGTCCATTTCGTTCAAACACTGAAAATGTTAATTAGCTAAGATGAGTTGGATGAGGTCTATTCCAAAGAGTTATACAGTTGACTTGAGAAACAAGAGTATTCGTTCAGTTTTTAAAGACGTTATTGGACATTGGAGGTTCACTATACCTTGTTTTAAAAATTAATTAAAATACATTTTCATCATAAGAAGATCAGGACTTGTACTTGGGCGCTTTATTCACTTATTTCATTAATTTTTAAACACATGTTATAGATGTTAACTTATATTCATTTGAGTATTTTGTCTAATTAAGTAAGAATATGTTTAAAGAAAGTCAATCATACTTTACATGTATAATGAATTTCCAATTTATCATAATAAAATGACGAATTTTGAATTTATAAGAGGAAGCTAGGGCAATGGACTTCTCTATCAAGCTCAAAATCATTCAATTTGACAATCTTGCTTTCGAACAACTAAACTATAATTTTGATGGATGGACAAATTGAGAAAATATTATATACAATTAAATGGTAATTATATCTTTTTATCACCAATCTAAATCCTAATGATATTTACTATATGAATTACAATGCGTCCATCTCATCTTATTTAAGCATATTGGGTGTGATCGATACATTTGAAAATTTTAAGAATATTGAGTGAAATTGAGATGTTGGAAAATAGTTAATAAAACTAAGTCCTAACATAATTTTATTTATCAATAAAAATTATCCTTTCTCATATATATATATATATATATAAGAAGAGAAATTGGAAAAGTGATCATATGCTTACGATTAGATTTATAAGCAAATATGGGGCTGTAAAGTTGTTGCGCATGCTTCAAAGTGTAATAATAATATAGAAAAAGAACAGAACTATGCCCAAAGCACTGTCAATGAACACAATGATTTCAGTTTATCATAATATCCCCACTCAGAACAAACCAAACCTCAGAGCCGTTTTCTTTAACCATCTATCCCTCTCTCGCACTCATTACACCACTTTCCGAGCAAGCTTTCCATTTACGTCAACGTCAAAGAAACATTTGATGATCCCTTAATTAATATTTACAGTGTAATTTAGAAAATTTTGCAATTATTAATAACCATTACAAACAGACCATAAACTTGAATCTTTTATATTATTAATGTCCATGTAATTAAGTTGACTTGGCCTTAATCCAATTCAACTATTGCCAATCCTAATAATTGATAGAAATTTTAGGTAGTGAGCATAAGAATTCATATTTCAAACAATATTATCTGAAAAAAAAAAGTAAGGAAATAAGTTCGGTATTTGTTTTGTCGGATAAGATTTTTTAAGAAAAAGGGGATATAAGTAGATGAGTCTTTGGTCTAGTTGCTTACATGTCGTCATTCTCCTCTACATTACAGCCACCAATTGTTTAAACTTCTTATTTAGTTTATATGCTTGAGTTCACTATCTCTTTTATGTCCACGATCGAGCAGTGATATGGTTCGCTATCCATCTATCCTAGGCAATAGATCAAACACGTATCAGCCAGCCAATGGAGGTGAAGATAGCTAATAAATAGGCAAATCTTCTGCCAGACTATACGTGTATATCTATCTTTGCTTTATAGCTTGTTGATTTTACTAGCTTTTATATGGTAGAACACAAGTCCTCAAAAAAAAAAAAACAAAAACAATAATAAGAACATGGGCGTCATGTCTTTGCCGGTCATTGTCGGGATCAGATCTCTTTCTTTATCGTTCTTCCACTACTTGTGTTCGAATCGTCATCTGACCAATATTTCCACTTTTTATTTCCTTTGCACTCTGTGTCACGAAACGCAATTCCCAGCTTTGTTGACTTCAGCATTCATTGTACTACAAATTAGAATTGATGTCTTTTCAAAAGAGTTCGAATTTGTGTGTGGCAAAAGTGAGATTTTGCTCTCTTTTAAACCAAAAAGAAGTGGAAATGCAAATAAAGAAATATAAGGGCACTTACATTAAGCTTAAAAGGCGAAAAAATACGAAGAGATAAAAAGATATATAGAACTGTGATTTCCATGCATCGTAACTGGATATGTACTAGGATCAGATTCTCCCTAAACCCGTTCTATCATCTCAACCTCGTTGCTGAATGAAAATTATGGTACCACTGTACTCTTTTGAATTATGTGTTTTTTTTTTCAATTATGAAAGCTTTTCTAATTAACTATAGAAAAATTAATTCGGTGATGTCTAGTACAAAAATATAAAAAGTAAGTGTGGAAGTGAAGCCTCAAAATTTCGCGGTTCATGATAGATCTTTTACGCTAGTACCAATAAAAACCAAACAAATTTACGTAATCAGAGAAAAAGGTCCTCAAGAAAGGAGAAAAACTCTATAAAAGGAGGGAAATGCCAGAAATCAGAGCAAAAGAACTAAATACCATAATAAAAATTAATAATAGTCATCAATTCTAAACAAATTTGATATAACATCAATATATGATTATTCATTGTAAATAACCAATATATTAATCTTGAAGAGTATTTAGAGAAGTTGGAAAGTCATCATGATAATTCTTGTTACTATGATAGTTGAGATTGAATTTAATTTGTTTTTATTGTAACTATATGATTTATTTTGAATGTGACTAGAATTGTTTTGACTGTGATCATTAGTTAGGATGATTGATTATTAGTTCATATTCTCATGTACGAATATAAGTTGTACCCTTGTATGATACACACAATTATAAATACAATTTACTAAATTTTTTTACAATTCGTTGTGCATTTCAGTATTTTCTTCTGTTAACAAGGTATCAAAACTCACAGGTCCATTAATTAATGAGTCGACCTATGAACTTGCATACCTAGATGTCGGTTTTCTACCTGACAATGTCTTGCTCTTCGCTTTCTACCGCTCACCATCAACCCTAACGTCTATCACACCTCCCTCTTCCTTTTTTTTTAATTGTGTATTTTGTTTATTTATACCCTGCAGTTAATTAATTAGTTGTAAATTTATAACACATTTTATAAAGGCATTATTTATTTTATACATACTTGTTTAATTAACGAATATATAAAATAAATTTCATAGGATAAATATGTATTACAAATAAAATTATGATGGAGATCATAATTATAAGATTCATGTTGTAATAGAGCAAAAAGATTAGCACATGCTATATTTTTCCTTATGAAGATAGTAGTCGATTTTATAGACTAAAATATGAAGATACGTGTATGTGCTTGTTAGAGAACAAGTTAACTGAAGGGTTAATATCATGGGAAGTCTTTGTAATTTTTCAAATTATCACTTTAGTCTTTATGGTTTGAAAACTATCATTTTAGTCCTTATACTTTCTTTTTTTTTTTTTCAATCATAGTCATTTATCATATTTTGTTAATGTAGCATGGATACATGTAAAAAATTCATTGGTCCACATAAGTAAAATCTGATAAAGGACTGATGATTGAAAAAAGAAGAAGAAAGTTTAAGGACTAAAATGATAGTTTTCAAACCATAAGGACTAAAATGATAGTTTATAAAACCACAAGGACTACCCATGATATTAACTCTTAACCGAACTGACCCGATATGAGAATTCCATGTGAAACATTACTTGTGTCTATGGAAATACTCATTGTAATGATTATATAATTTATATAAGTGATCCTTAGACTTGAGATCACCAGTATTATCTTGTATAAGGATTGTTACGTTTTGATACTACTTACGACCTATTCTACCAATGGATAGTTTACTCGGTAGTCATTTGATGTAGCATGAACTATATGGAGGTAATTGAGTAATCAATATATAATTCGTCACCCTAAAGTAATTAGGGAGAATGTTCTATTGTTCTTTATTAGAATTGATTTATAAAATCCTTGGTCAAGGTGGAATGATATTTTGAAAAGAGTTTTCAAATGTCATTAATAAGATTAATTGCTAATAGTGGAGAATTAATATGATTAGACTCAAATAGAGAAGATACTAATTTTATATTCCATGTCTAATCAGAACATTGTACAACGAATGGATTGAATTATGTAAAAAATTATACACGGACAGGTTAAGTCAAAACCACTTTGACTTTTCTAATATTTTGGGTGGTCATGACATGTTGTTAGATGTCAATCTTGATCTATGATCATAAATTGTTTAATTGGAGAATTAAAGATAAATTAAAATAATTTTTAATTTATCTAATTCTAATGATAATTTATAATCATTGCCAATGTATTAGGAACCTAATGGGTCACACATATATGTTTATTGGAAGAGAGCAAAATTTAATTAAGTTGAACTTAATTATGAAGTTTAAAAATTATATTTATGTTCAAATATAAGATATTTGATTCAATTAAATTATAGTTAAAGTTAGACTTTAATTATGATATATGTTTAATTTTAATATTAGGAAAAATATGATTTTTCCACTATATAAGGAGGCAACCTTAAGGTTGTTAGCATGACTCTACTTCCTCTCAAAATTTATTTTTGAGTTCTCTTCCGAAAACCTATGGATATCATTAGAGGCTGGACACATGTGCGACTCAAGTGAATTTTCCAGAATGGATACGAGATGAAGAAGACTTTGATCAAGGTTCAAAATAAGGTACGAATTTAGATTCTTGCTTTATTGTTTTTGCGATTTAATCTTATTATAGAATATCGAGATCTTGGCTTTATGGGAAATCGAAGAACATGAAAAATTATTTTGTGTTATTTTTGCTTCTGCTGCGCGATTAGATTGCTTCCCAATTTCCTTACATATTCCCACATCAACCATTTGTTCTTCTCTGTTTGTTTTTGTGTCTCCCTCCCTAAATTTTGGTTCACTTGTGTCTTCCCCCACTTCCACTGACAAACATCTGTCTTCGTCGTTCACTTTTGCCATCACTCTACCCAAATCTAATTGCTTGCCTCCTAACTTACCAATCATATCTTCCCTCTTCGATAACACTTCCTAATTTACTCCTCTAACTATCAATCATGTCATACTTAACATCCTCCATCTCCAGCCTAGCCATTTGCCTTGCATTACCTAGACTATATTATGCCACTTAATGCACTTGTTCACAACCTACCTAGACCAGTACTCTGCCCAGGTCCTTGATGATCTGTTTCCATCTACTTAGTCCCATCTTTTCTCGAGTTTAGCACTTGCCATTGAGGGCAATTTCTCATCTATCTACTAGTTTGCATATTCATGTTACTACTAGTTCATCAGTTTTTCTTAACAATACACTTATCTAGAACTTACATTCTTTCTCAAGCTAGATTCGTCACTAATATGCATGTTTATTTCGAAGAGTACAAAAGCTTTTTGATCCTACGATTGCAACTTAAACTCTTTATTTTCATCATAGAGAAATTTGATGTTACTCTAATTTTCACTATCGTACTAATTTTTACTATTACTTTACTATTACAACCCTTTATGAGCCTTACTCTTATTGTAAAGCAAGTACTAACCCTCTTTAATAACAAGTTATAAATGACAAAATTCAATCTTTAAAGAAAACTCATAATTAAGACTTAATAGATTTTCTTCTTAATAAGACCCACATTAATTGCAAATAGATTTATAAAATCAAAACCTTCTTAGATATAACTATTGAACGTTACAAAGTTCGTTTAGCAATCAAAAGGTACACTCAAGAGTAGGACATAAACTATGAAAAAATCTTTGTTCAAGTAGCATGGTTAACATCTGTTCACAGTCTTTTAGCTATAACTACAATTCATTAATGATAAATTTATTAGATGGATGTCAAAAATGCATTCTTTGTTTGTGATTTAATAGAAGAAGTCTATATGTATCGTCCTCTAAGTTATCATTCTTCTCATAAGGTTTGTAAGTTTCAACAAGTCTTATATGGAATAAAACAAACTCTTAAGATTTAGTTTGTCAAGTTTAGTTCCACTTTTACCCAATTAAGATTTATATTTAATTTATATAGTTCTGCTTTATTCCTTTGATAGACTAGTGGTGGTATTATCCTTTTGTTCCTTTATATTGATAATATGATAATAAGAGGAGATGATGCATCTAGTATTTCCGCATTATAACAATATTTTCATAAGCATTTTGAAATGAAAGATCTTAGTTTACTTAATTATTTTTTAAGTTTTGAAGTTTCTTAAAATTTTGATGGCTATTATTTTTGACAAGTTAAGTATGCATTTAACTTGATTTCTTAAATTAGGCATCTCTGATAGCAAAATAGTATTAACATAGTTAGAACTCAATTACCACCCTTAGAACTCAATTGTAAACTTATGCCTTTTGATGGCATTCCTCTTCATAATCCTATCTTATTTTGAAACTTGTTGAAAGTATTTTTTTTTTATCTTACTTTTATTAGATCAGATATCTCATATGTTATTAATTTAGTAGTCAGTTTATGTCAACTCCTCGATTCATTCATTTTTCTACGATACTTCAAATTCTTTGTTATATTAAAGGAACTCTCTTTCATGATTTATACTTCCCTACTAAATCATATTTGACATTATCTGGCTACTTTAATATTGACTAGGCTAGTAATCTAACAAATTGACGCTCTATAATCTAGTTATTGTTCATTTTGGGAGATTCTCTTATCTCTTGACATAGTAAAAAGCATACTATTATTGCTCGTTCTAGTATTGAATTTGAATATTGTGCTCTTTCTGATGTTACATTTGAATTACTTTGATTACGATGGTAATTAACAAATATGAATGTAACACATTCATCAACAACTATACTTCATTGTCACAATAGAAGTGTCAACCTAATTTCTTCTAATGATGTTTTTTTGTGAACGTATTTAACATATTGAATGTAATTGTCATTTTATACCATAAAACCATACATTTGATTCTTGTCTCTTCTACTGATCAAACAATTGACATATTCATTAAAACACATATTTCCACTTAATTTCAACTTCTTATAAGTAAACTTAAGTTGACATTTACTGTACCACTGTAAATTTGCGGAGGGTGTTAGCATAATAGTTGAGATTGAATCTAATTTATTTTGATTGTGATTAGAGTTGTTCCGATTGTAATTGTCAGTTAGAATAATTGATTATTATTTTATATTCTCATATAAAAATTCAAGTTATAACCTTATACAAGCCATACAAACACAAAATACAATTTACTACAATATTTTTTAATTTCCCATGCATCACAGCGTTTTCTCATGTTAACAATTCTTAGGGAAGAAATAGTAGAACATTATTAGAATAGCAGTACACTTTCTTTTTCTGTTTGAAAGATTGAATAGGAAGTACACTTGATATAAAAATTATGCAAGGGTTTCCTTTTTCAACATAATTGAATGAACTTGATGCACGATTAGAAACCACAGATGTTACAATGTAGAAAAAGAAAATAAAAAATTAAGGAGTCGTTTGATTAAGTATTTTATTGTAATTTTTAATTGTAATTATTGTATTTTTATATTAAAATTTATGTATTTTTATAAATTTTTATGTTATTTATCCTTATTTTGTATTATATTAATGTTTTTTTTTCAATTTTTATGATGTTCTTTTTAATTTTTATATTTAAAAATTTTAAAAATTAAAAATTAAATTCAAAAACAGAATCATTTTAAAATAGATCTAAAAAAAAGTGAAAGTTATTTAGTCTTATAGATAGAATTTATAGCTTCTGGAGAAAAGTGGTGATGAATGGCCCTCTAGGACGTAGGCCAAAATCTTCTTCTAGATGCCTATGCCTAAATCAATTGCAATATCCCAAGTAGATACTAGATGAATATCGGAATCCGTGTTTACATGGTGCTAGATATATAGCACATAGGCTCGTGGATATATATATATATATATGTGTTGTGTTTTTTAATAGGCAATTTGGAGAAAGCTGTGGTGACGGCTACTATTGCAGTGAATGAGAAAGCAAGAACTAAAAAAACGGCTTTTTAATGATTTTGATTTCGGAAATCTTTTTGTAATATTTAAACTCTCTTCATTCCATTCGCTTTTTTCTTTGTGACCAACTGACCATTGCAACTTGGTTTTATAAATTAAAACTGGTAATCAACTGGCTATGATATTGTCAGCAACTTTCTATGTCAAATCATGATTATTTAATAATTCCTACCACCCATTGTGCCTTACCTTTTGTGAAAAATAATGTGGCTAGAGATAACGAAATAAATGTCAATTTTAGGGCAATCAGATCGCCACTAGTCTCTATCAATCAAAGTGGTTCTGTAATCTCTACCATCCACAACTATATCCTTTTACATCATTTCTGATGAACACCCTAGCACTTCCGTGATCTGGTCCTAACCAATCAAATAATTAATTTAATTTGAAATACCCTGACGAATTAGACATGAAGCTTTGAATTCCTGATAATATCGTCTTCTAACCGCTCTGTTTCCTAAGTCCTACTAATGGTTTATTATCTCTTAGGAATTTGTTTTATACCATTTTCGTTGATGAAAATTTGGAACCATGTATAGAAGATTGGACACTGTAAAAATTCACTATATTTTCGTTAATTTTCTTTTTTAATATGCGACCAATGTTACAATTAATATTAGACAATATTTTACTGTTAAACAAAAAAGGATTAAAAAACTCAAGTATAACAAGAGTGAATATTGTTCATAGATTATATAGTAGTGCGGTGTAAGTGATTCTTTTCTGGTAAGCGTAAAAACGTGTGCTAGAAACTGTCTAACCTCCCCAAGTCGCACTCTGGAATCCTGCAACTACTGTAGTCAAATCACTGTCAATTAGAAGTTATTATGTCACTAATTACTTATACTAATGTTAATCTTAGAGGGAGTAGCAAATTATTTAGTTGTATAATGTAATACTAAACAATTAAATAATTAATGATATCAAGTACGCCAGACAAAATTTTATTCTTGTGGTTCTTTGGATTCAAATTGCAGGAGACAATATAACGGTCGACATGCTGGTGATTAGATGTTTGCTGGCGGCACTTTAGGACGACAATGCTAAAAACGATGAAAAAAAATGGCTCAAGTAGCAAACTACATTTCATTTACTGTCAGGGAGATCCTAATGTTATTATAAGTTGTAATTTTTTTATTATGATTGTTATATTTTTTATTAATTATTGTATTTTTATTTTTGTATTATATTAATATATATTTTTTGATTTATGTGTTAAAAAAATAAAAAATCAAAAGTTAAAGTCTAACTAAACAAAACAAGGCCTTAAGTCTTCACTGTAAATTCATGTTCTGAATACTGCAGCCAAGACATAATAAACAAGTTAAAATTGAGGAAAATCTTATCAAAAAATTAGGAGTCAAATAAATTAAGGGGATGTTTGGAGTGGCTCCCGTTTTTTGTTTTGATTTCTTATTTTTTTAAACACAAAAATCAAGAAAATAGTACAGAAATCGAAAAAAAATAATATTAATATAATATAAAAACTGAGGACTACAGCACAAAAATTGAAGATAACATACAAAAACTAATACAAATATACAAAAATCACAACAAAAAATTACAACTAACAATAATATCAAACGATCCAAAAAATTTTATGAAGAATTTGATATAAACGTGATGAAGGTCAACTTAAAATTTATTTGTAAAAGCAGAAAATAAAAGATCAAGCTTTTACATTAAAGTTTTTGTTGAGCAATATTTTCATCATCTAATTTACAAGTCCATTTAAAGATTCACATATAATTAATTTAACAATAAATATTATGCAATTTATTTAAATTAAAATTTAATATTACAAAATTAATATCAAGTTCAAACTCAACCTTATCAACTCAAGAACCTTACATAATTGAGTTAGGCTAAAATCAGGGCTAATATTTGTTTAATGAGTTAATTCAAAATAGCACATTGCAACTATAATTTTCAATTCAATTGCTTCGCCATTGAAAAAAAGGAGAATAGAACCGTATATGGCATTATATGAACATAACTTGGAAATAGAAGCAACCCTAAAAAATAAACATCTCATCTTATGCAATTAATTGTATGGTAGGAAGAGGCAGACATTTGTATTTCTCAAGAATTAGGTGCTTTTACCTAATTAATTTATCTCACTCTATAGTACAAAATTGGGTGGAGGGAAGTGACGTAATGCAGAAAATTGTGGTAGTGTGCGATAACACTTCAAAAGAATGGAGTTGGAAGCGCGACTCGTGGCACGCACTCCTTCGAATGACGTCGTTTTTATATATTGTGAATTTCAAACAACATAATAATAGCAACCGAGACTGCGTTTTACGCAAACTCGGTCGCTCCATCACCTGGGGAAGATCTACTAAATCATTTGGTGGACGTCCAATTCCTCTCCCACTCATCATCATTCTTCCTTGCGTGCTACATATTAGTGGATCTATTTCAATTCCAAGCGCCGCTTGTTTTCTCTTTCTGATCATGATCATGGTAACTCTCCGTATTCTAGAAGGATAAAACTATTTGATTGACGAGTCATGATCTTTCATAGGCAGAGTGTTTGGTTTCGTTTCGTTATATCGGCCAAAACGTTCCATTCTGGACCGAAACCGGAACGGAACAATGCCGACGGTACTACGCATTTCGATTGGTACTAAAAAAAATAAAAAATTTTAAAAAAAATTTTAAAAATTTTTGTATTTGATTTTTTGGGGTTTACAATTAAGTTAAAAACTGTACAATATAATACATTTATAGATTATTTTACAAATTTTATAAAATTTAGAAATTAATTTATAATTTTAAATAATTATTCAAAATAGTACCGATATTGACTGGTATCGGTACAGTACTATTTTTTAGATAAATTCGATACCAATACTAATACGGTATTTAATATACTAATAGAGATGGTGCTAAAAGATTGAGTAATAGTGTCAAAAGGTTGGAAAGATGGATTCTCAGAGTCAGGTGTAATGGTAGATGGTAGAGAAATTGATGAAGAGACAGAGATGAGAAAATAAAAAATTTATAAAATAGAAAGAAATATTATTTGTTGTTTTTTTTTAATGAAAAACTCATATCAATTTATAAATTTGTTTATAATGAAAGCAATTTATCATGATCAATTAATAGCACTGTAAATCAAACCTAGATCCATAATTTGTTGATCTGCAATAAACTTCTTCCCTTTTTTCCTTTCAAATTTTCTAATGCGCTCTAATAGTTAAGAATTCAAATCTTATAACGTCTCATGTATCTTAATTAATTAAAATTGTATGACTTATATAAGTAAAAAGGGAAAGGGAAAGGTCTATTGGACTTGTTTAAGTCCAAATCGTTAATTACTCTGCAACCATTATAGTAGATTATAAACATTGAACTTACTTTTTAGTTATTTAATGGGCTACTTATTATCAAATAAGTTAACAATTTTTCACTTGACCCATGTGATGACTTGGTGATTTAATGATAAACTTTAAGTGTACACTATATGTTGAATCTATCAAGTCCTTCTTAATTAAATTAAGATGATCGAATCATGACAGTTATAAGTGATATAACAACATAATTCCTTCTATATAACATAGCCATCTACTTGAAAAAGCACTTTTTTTAAAAGCATCAAATTGGAGCTTCTTCAAAAAGCTGTT
>JAOXYD010054279.1:0-26905 GCA_028565735.1 Pinacopodium congolense
ATCACAAAAACGTGTATATGTTCAATCAAAATGATCAAGATGCTCAATTCACAAATTTTGGACAGATTTGGCACTTTCCTTGGCCCTTGAAATTTTGTATGGAACTCAACAACATGATGTTACTACTCCTTAAATTGATACCACATTAATTTTAACTCTAGAAGTGTATCTAATTTCTCATCAAAGTCACTTATAGTTAAGCTGTCACTTATTTTAGCTTCTTTTACTCTTCTCTTAATGCACTCTTTAAGGTATTCCCATGGCCTTGACATTTGATATGAGACTTCATAACTTGATTCTTTAACTTCTAAAATTGATTCCACATCTTTTTTAAGTCCAAAAGAGCATTAAAATGTTCACCAAAGTCCTACACAATACAAATAATCATCCACAACAACTTAAGCAATATCTTATTTAAGAATGACTCAAATGTGCATAAAAATCACATTTAATCACCCTTTAAGCCTAAAATAATAATTATGAAATCATACCTCAAAGATTTATAACTAAGGTACTATCAGACACGATCATAAATTTACCCTTAACTATATGATTACCTAGGAGATGTTCTTTAGATTCAAAGGCATAGTAGCATTAAGCAATTGGGAACAAATCTTATAAGCATAGATCATGCAACTTAAAAAACTAGAACCCTAGACTAATTGACGAAGTTTTACTTACAAAATCAATTAACCTATTGCTGCTTATGATATTAGATCATTACAATTGTAGATTACAAACTCATACTTATCATTCAAACTAGACATCATAAATAGGGTGGCTAATCTTTATGTAACCCCTAGTTCTTTGACATTTAACCAAATTTTTTATTCAATCTTAGTATAAAACACAATAGCCATTAAAATCCAAATTCATATCTCACAATTGCAATCCATTTGTCCCTTCAGTATCTTTGAACTCATAGAAAATTAGCCTAACATATTAAAACTAATAAAAATAAAAACTATAATCAAGGAAAACATGATGAATAAGAAAATAAAGAAAGTAAAAGTAAAGATTCAACAATCTAATTTCTAATAGTTAAAGGTTTGCGTAAAAATAAGTATTTAAAATCAACCAAAATGAAAGAACATGTAACTAATGAGACAATAATAAAGTGATAGCAAAGTCATAATGAAAGTAAGCTATCTATTTATCTAGAACACAAAATATAAGAGAATTCTCAATTATAAGATAAAAGAAAGATAAAATTCCTAAAACCAAGAAGAAATTAACAATTAACAAGATATAAGTGCCAACCCAAAATGGAATGAAAAGTGATGAGAGTAGGCACTCTAGGTCCTTTTGTTCTCTTTAAATATTCTCTATTTAGGGTTTAAGATGTTTTGAAAGGAAAATACTCGAATGTCCTTAAATTTTAATGTGAAACAACATTTTTTAGAATTTTGATAGATCTTAATAGAACTATCAATGACACCGTGATCAAACCCCCATTGAAGTTCCTGATATTGAACACCAATGGTGTTTTTTAGGCTATCAACGATGACATTGAAGATTGCTATTTAAGGCCTAAAATTTGACTCCTTTGTCAAGCTCTCTCCAATTCTTTTTCAAACTTAAGTCTTTTTTACCTAGAATTTGTCTCTTTGAGTTTAGACCTACATTCAATTTGTAACAAACATAATTTAAGCATTTTAGCATTAAAATAGGGGTGAAACCACATTAAATTACATCTTGGGATCTTACAAAATACACCCCTATCACTAAACGAAGAGAAACAAAGTCAATTGGATTGTGCTATCCATGTAATTTAGTCGATTACATTGAGGAAAGAAAACAAGAAGTTTTTTAGAGTTCAAGAAGATTTGTTTTTTTTTTTGGTTTTATGTAAATCGATTGTGTACTAACTGTTTTTGTCATCTAGATAAGAAGAACTTTAGGATTTGAATGTAGGAGAATGACCTTACTTTTCATTTAATAATTTTTTACCAAATTGTCTATGTTCCTTGATGCACGATTAGATATTTTATAATAAATAAACATTTTGTCTTATATGGGTAATTTGTCATAAATACAAGAAAAGTCTAAAAGAATTCCAAATCTTGATAACTTTATCCAGTTGAATCCTTTTCTTCTTAAGCAATCTTTAGTTGATCTATTTCTTTAAATGGTTAAATTATTTAGTTTTTAAATTTACCCTCAATTTTTATTAGATTAAATGATAATTTGAAAGCTTATACTATTACTCATAAAAATTATCATAGGATAGACACTCATCTTATTGAATATACTACAAAACTATAGATGTACTTTCCTATAATTGTCAGCTATAAAAGTTAGTTAAAGTTTATTAAAATTCACGTACACCAACAAGTGGAAATTGATGTGTAGTCATCAATGGGAGCTAATGAGTAGACACATTAGAAATGCATGTCAAGACACTAGTGGACATGAAAACATGCCATATAGATCAAATTAAAATAGGCATGATGGTGTAGTAGTATGAACTTATACCCTTGATGTTTTAGGCTACATTTCCATTTTATCATAGGCTTTTCCTCAAGTCAATTTTGCTAGACTGAGTTATTTAATGACTTTATTAGTTCCTCTCTTAATGTCTCCACTTTAGATGGCTATAGGTATAATGATTTTAATATGTGTTCTACATCTAGTAAAATGAGAACTTTTCTTTATTCTTATTATTTTCTTTGTTAGATCTATTATTATTTATATAAAAAACCATTTTAAAACATGGTTAAAGTTATTTTTCATTATTTTATTATATATGAATAAAAACAATTAGTGTAATAAACATGCATCACAACACTAAAGAGAATGAACAACAAAATTTATTTAAAACTTCATTTATCACTATACAAGATCAGTTTCATTTGTCACCTAAAGATATGTTAGCCTTTATATAAAGCATGTAGGATAGAAAAAATAAAGTATTCTAAATGATTATTCATAAAAAAATACATCAATAATTTGATTAAAACTAATACATAAATCTAAAACAACACTTATGTGTAAAGGTAAGTTATGGATGCTTTTATCTTTGCATGTTTGCTTAATAACTCTGTTATTGTAAGGAGGTACTTGTATTTCTCTACATCTTACTAGTAAACTTTCTTCATTTGATGTTTCCAATCTCTAAGCTTCCATATCAATCAATTATTCTTGGCCACTTCTTCAAGAATATTTCATATATGACATGCTCCCTTTCTTCCAGTTTCCAATTGTCTTTATGATAAGCTTCATTTAAGTATGCTAGCTTTTAAACCTTCCAATAATCTGATTTAAGGATTGACTTAAGTTTCCCCTTAATATTTTTTAATTTTGAATTTTGAATTTTCTACTTTATAAATCCATTCAAGTTCTTTATTGGTCTCTCCTAGTTATTGATTATCTTAATTTGAGTCTTAACTATCTCTTTTTAGCCTTTGAGTTTCCTATTTCATTTAATTGACCTAATTTCTTTAATCCTTTGTTTTATATTAATAGTTTTTCCTTTATTGTGTAATGCTTATTCCATTTTTATCCTTTGATCTTGATGTAACCTCCTTTGCTTAAGGATTACATTTTTCTTTTTTCTTTTTCCCTTAATAACATGATTATGCATTTCTTTCTTCCTCATGTCTTATTTTACTTCCAATCTCTCTCCAGTTTAATTTTCCTTTTTTTTTGTAAATAAGGTTAGATTGATAAGGAATAGGTCTTTATAAAAATATATAATAATTAGGTAACCTATAATGATTGTATATGAAAACAAAAAGCACTCCTGAAATAATAGCCTAACAAATCATTCATAACCATAAGCACACCTTAACTATATTATATATAACCAAAATACAACTTTGAGTTAATCCTTAGTAATAGAAAAAAAATCTTAGATTTTTTTCTTTTTATCTCGGTTGCAATTCCCTTCCATTTAGTTGTAGTTAGAACATTCCCAGTTTAATCTACTACTATTGATGGCATTGCATAACTACTATAGCTTGCTTCTCTTTCGATCTTTGTTTGCCTTTGGTTCTAGAACTTGTCCTGGCACTGGATATTGATGTTTTATTTTTAATGCTAGAGAGTTGTTTTAGTTTTGTTATTTTATTTTCTTGTGGTCTTTCAATCTATTCCATCTTCATTTTACTTAATTCTATTAGCATCCTAGGATGAATGGATCTCTCTTATGCCTTTTTTCTCCTATAGTAGTATGAGGTCGAGTCTTTTAGTTTGTTAAGCCTATTTTGTAAGCTTTCTTTTTCCTCTTTGTTATTCTATCCTCTTTGCTCACGGTGTGTAAAATGATTAGCCCTAAAGCTTGCAACAAAACCTATAATGTAACAAATTTTTAACATGATCTCCTTTATGATCAAATGACTTTTGATTTTCATGGAATTAATTCTAGTGGAGGAATTTCAAGAGGTTCTTTTATTCATCTCTGTCCAAATCATATGCACATTACAAGTTAAGGAGATTAAGCAAGCCTTAGTTTAGGAACTTCTTTTCTTTATGATCTTCACTAACTATAGAATTTTATCTGCCAATGGGCAAGGCACCTAGCTTATATTAAAAAGCTATAAAGAAGAGTGTCAATTATGAGAAGCAAATGAGAAACTTAAAAACAATTGATTATAATTCTCTAACTAGAACATAATATGTAGAGGTTAACTTGTTTGGGTAGGTGTATATTATCTTAAGTCCTCAGTTTTTTTAGAATTGCTAGCCATAAAATATCTAAGTGTAGGCAAGCCATATTTTTTCCCCATCTAATGATACTATGCAACTCTTTTTGTGGGTGGTTTTAAAATTCTTTATGTTAAGGAATTTATGAAGCACATTGAGTTGCTTATTTTCCAAATAACAGTATCCTTCTTGGCAAGGTTAGGATTGAAGGGAATTTAGAAGGTATAGAGATTATTGAGTATCACTAAATTAGTAGTAGGCTAATTCCAAAAGTTATGATCAATAATGGCAACCATATTAAAATTTATATTTAAACCAAAGTTTTAGATGTTTCTATATATGTAGAGGTTTAAAATAAGTCCCTAGGTATTCCAAGGGTCTATTTAAATATACGTGTCTTTTCCATCCCCCATTTCATGATTAAATTCTACATGAAATGACTCTATTAATTTTAGGATTTTTTTCCATGTCTCGGAACTATTTTGGCTAAGTTTTATAGTCCAAAAGGCTTTCCTTTTTAGGATTACTGAGTGCACCCATTTTACCCATAATGATTATGGGTCCTTAAATAGAATCCAAGTTATTTTATCTAACAGGGCTTTAACTCTTTTATACCTAAACACCCCCTCTTTTTTTTAAGTTTACAAATTTAATTTGGCTTTTAAGAAGGCTAAGGAGTTCCTAGACCATAATAATTCCCTAACTTCTATTTTATAGTTCTAATAATTGATGTAGACAGTATGAAGATAGAGCACCAATAAACATGTAAACTGCTCATTACTGTAGTAATGAGTTGTAATCTTTGAGCAAAGGAAAGGAATTTCGTATAACTATTTATTCTTCCCTCTATCTTCTCTAAGATTAGTAAATAATCCATTTTTTTATCTTGGATGTGATCAAAATCACCTCTAAATACTTAATAGGCAGGTTAGAAAGATTGAAACTATTTATTTGAGCTACAGAGGAACTAAGGAATTGTCATTTGTAGAAACAAATAACTAACTTTTTAAAGGATTGATATATAGACTATACAACTTTTGAAATTAGGAGAGGCATGCTAGCAATATCTGAACTGATGTATGATTGATATAAGAAAGTAATAAAATGTCATTTGTAAAAGCTCAATGAGAAATTATAGTAGAGGCACATTTTCAATGGACTTGAAGTAACATATTTTGGTAGTATTTCTAATTAGCAACAGGGATAAGACTTCCATTACAACGATGAAGAGATATAGGGATAAGGGATCCCGTTGTCTTAAGCCACATGTGCTTCTAAAGAAACTAGTTAACCCTCCATTTATAAGGATAGAAATAGTAAGAGTGGTTATGCACTCATTAATCTAATTGACAAAGACATTAGGGATGCCAAACAGACTTAAGATCCTCATAATGAAGTCCCATTGTATGGTATCATATTCACTCCTTAAGTTGCCCTTTGTAGTGCATATTGGTTAAGCATTAGCCTTATAGTAATCTCTGAGAATTTTTTGAGCTAGTAAAATTTTATAAAATCTAATCTCTAATTCTCTTGCGCTCTACAAAAGCTATTTGATAAGGACTGATGATAAAGGGAAGGACCTCCTCAATTCTTTTCACCAACAGTTTTATGGTACCCTTATAAATAAGAGTGCAACAAGATACTAGTCTATAATTTATGACATTTAAAAGGTTCTTAACTTTTTAAATAAGGGTTATTAAGGTTAAGTTTATTTATTTAAGAAGTTTCCTAGGGTTGAAGAAATCCTTTATAGCGGAGGTTACCTCTTCCCCAATAATTTCATGTGTTGCCTTCAAAAATGTCCATTAAAACCATTAGTCTTATGGACTTCATTAGCGTTGAAAGAGAAAAGAGTTTCTGATAGGGTTGCATTATAGAGTTTATTTCTATAGTGGTTTAATGTGTTAGTATTCAGGTTTAGGAAGAAAATTACATGTTTTAGACTTAGTTTGATTTTATTCTAATGCTTTCGTTAATGTTTAAGTGTTTTAATGCAATGTTTATTGATTTTGGCAAGAATTCTATCTTATTAGTGCGAATATCTAATACAAATTCAAGTGGAATTGAGTTTGGAGGCCAAAAGGAAAAGAAGAAGGACCTTAGGAGCAAACTTAGGTCGATATAGCGACAAAAGAGAAGCAAATCTCTAGGTGTCGCTATAAGGACTTGCTCATTTTATAGAAACTTCTAGATGGCATGTTCATGTCAAGTTCTATAATATTTTAGATTAGACAGAGGTTGAAAAACTCTATAAGCCTCCATTCTAAGTTGAAGGCATATTTGAGAGAGGAAAATAACAAGTTTTAAAGAACAAAAACAAGAAATAATTCAAGATCAAAAGTTGAGAAATAAAGATTTAAAAAGCTATCTAGATTTTCAACAAAGGGGCTTCAACCTACGTCATTTGTTTTCTAGTTTCCATTCCTCTTTTGAATGTTTAATTTAAATAGTGATTTGCCAAACATGATTATGAATTGGTACATCTAGTTTAGGGTTTATTCTTGAATTACTTATCCAATTTTTATCTTATTGATTTAATGCATAGTTGTTTGTGTTAATTATTGAGTTTATAATCACTTCGAATCGAGAGATTGTTTTGATTTATTTGAGTTAGGGTATGCATTGAGAGTTGGTAACTTTACAAGCCTACAATTATCAAATTAACAAGTGATTGAAGAGAGACCTTAATTGCTTCTTAATTTTCCTTAAGATTGCTTTAAATCCAATTGCATATTTAGGAGTAGTGTTGTGAATCGAGAGATTGCAATTCTACTTTTAAGTATTTCACTTAGGATTACTTACTTAGATCTCCAGAGAGGGTAACCAAATTATTGGATATCTAGGATCAAACACAATAAAATCAATAAGATAAAAAAATGATAAACAAGGATAAAATAATCCTTATTTCTCTATTATTGAGTAACTTCATTGTTTTGCTTTCTTTTGTGGTTTAATTAATTGAATTTTTTAATTTAGTTTAATATTAAGTTTTTATAATTTTTCTTTACCTTAAAAAATTTCAATTTAGATTGTTAGGTGTCTATATTCAATCATTGTGGGATCGATTTCTTTTATATTATAAGTTACGACCTGTATACTTGCAATGTAGCAAAAACTAGAAAATAGTTTCCTTAATCTCATTTTCAATATTTAGGGAAATTAACTTTGGTACACTTTGATTTGGGATCATCTTTATAATTTGGGAAAATATAAATTTCCTTCAAAGGTAAGGTTATAGGTTGCCTCATGATAGTCTCAATGAAATTCAAAAAGATTTTTTTAATAATATTGGTATCAATTATTAGCCTATTGGAACCATCAGTAATCACTGTAATGCTATTTCTTTTTTATTTAGATATTTTTTGTCTCCTTCTCTTTACCACCGATTCTTAGATTTCTATTTCCATAGATATTCAAAAAGAGTCAAGGCATCCAAAGAGTTTTGGATGTTTTTCCTTGCTTCTAAGTTTAAAGTTAGATGGATCACCGACCAAAGATTCTTGAATGTTGTAAAGTTGGTTTTTGGTTTTTTTGACCAAGTAAATAATGTCACGAAAAGCCTCAGTGTTGAAGGTTTTAATATGGGATTTTACATATTTTAGTTTCTTCATAAGAATAAATATGGTAGCACCTCTCACATGGTATGACTAAGAATGTCTTACTATAGAGAGAAATGGTGGATGCTTGTCAAGGAAATTAAGGAATGTAAAAGGGGAACTCATTTTAGACACTGAATGACTGAAGAATACATGAATAGGGTAATGGAAAAAGATATTTACAAGCATAAAATAAGTGGAAGAGTAAACAAAGGCCTGTAACCATTTATGATTTTCTAGAGCTCTATCATGTTTCTTCTTAATTGTAGCTCTTCTTGAATGTTTATTATTCCAAGTGAATAGAGGGCCAACAAAATTAAGGTCAATAAGCCCAATATTTGATAAGCATTGAGACATCTCAATAGAGGCTTGTGGATATGTTAAGGATTGGTTTGAGGTTCTACCTTGATTCAAAACTGGGTTAAAATCTCCCATTAGAAGCCATGGTTTGGAACTAAAAGAGGATGTTAAATTTTGAATGCTTTTGCATAATTATCTCCTAAATACTAGTTTATTAGAAATATATACCATTGGGATGTAACAAGAAGTTTATCTATGGTAACGAAAGACTATAAGGTGAATAATTTGATCATTGTAGAGTAGTGGGGAGCAATTCAGCAGCATAGGATCCCATAACCCTAAAATCCTCCCAATGATAGCATATAAGAGGTTGTTTATCACTAGTAATATAAAAAAATGGGGGAAATTAGTTTATCTAAAAAATGGAGGAAATTAGTTTATCTATATTTTGAGCTCTAAATTGGTTTCCAAAAGACTTATAAAGGCTAGTTTTACGTTCCTTAATAAATTCCTAATACCTATCAGTTTCTTAAGGTAGTTTAGGCTCCTAGTTTTCCATATAAACAAGGATATAAATACTTATATAGGGTCTTTAAGCCTTAATTTCTTCCTCCTATAAGGTCTTCATTGGGAAGTTTAGGGATAATATCAAGATTAAAGACATAATCTATTAAAGTTTCCTCAGTTACATCAATAAACAAGTGGGAAAAATTACCAATCGAAAGATTACTAAAGCCTTCCTCGATTTGCTTAGGTTGACTTGTTTAAGAGTTTAAGGTGGGGTTCCAATATTGAGGCTACTTTTCACTCCTTCATTTTTGTTCATATGGTTATGACTTTATTATTTTTCTTTACTACTTTCCCTTATTATGAGTTGGATTTATTTTAACTACATAAAGGCTTTTAGGGATTTAACCTTACATAACCTTCCTTTGTTTCCTTAGGTTGACTTTTTAAGAGTTTGAGGTAGGGTTCCCATCATAAGACTATTTTTTCCCCTAATTTGTTTACACATGGTCCTAACTTTTTATTTTTCTTCATTCTTTTTATTAATTGCAAGTTGGTTTTATTCTAATTCTGTATGGCATCTTAGGGATCTAACCATACTGTTTCTTTTTATCTTAAGTTAATAGCCTTTATGTGTTTTTCTAACTAGGCTATAGTAGTCTTGTCATAGTTTAACTCTTTATACAACTCCATTAAAAATATTTTGCCAATCTCCTTTGAAGTCTCCTTTTTATTTATTTCAAAACCTTATGGCACCCAATTATAGGATATTTTGACTTCAACCTCTTTGTTCCAATTCTCCTCATCATAGACTACCACTTTATGTTTCTTTGGTAAAGCTTTCCTAATTATAAGATATATTAGCTATCATTTCATCAAAGTGGATCAGTTTTCCAACTGTGCTTGCTGTATATCTTAATCCCTCTATATTCCAATACTATATAGGGATATTTTAGAATCTTTCCCATAATGAAATAGTTTTTTTATCTTAATTGGCTACCATACTTTATTCCCATCTTTTACGCAATTTATCTACTAACGATATGCTATAAAGTGTTATCTAACACCATCTTCAATCCTTCTTGACTATTAAATTTGAAATGGAAAACATCATCTTCATTTATCAAGAAACTTTCTAACTTATTCCACATCTTTATAATGGAATTGAATACTATTGGAAATGCCATTAATTTTTGTAAGAAAAAACCCATCAAATAATTTTTAAACTAAGATGCACCCTTTTTAGCAACCTCTAAGTAAGATGAACCTTTGGCACTCTATCATCTACAAAAGGTAAGAAGTATGAAGCGATGTTTTGTTCTTCTGGTGTACCGTCTCTTATAACTACATTCTAAATTCTTTTAATCTGAGCTAGTTTTAGATCAAATTGATCGGTTTGAAATTCAATTGGTATTGACTAAGCTTCTTTACTAGGGTTTTATTTTTTGGAATCATCACTTATTGGAATTTGCTTGGGGATCATATTGTTTTCCACCGTTATGTTCTTATTAAGGTCTTGTTCATTGATGGTCTGCATGGGAGATTTCAAGGTTAATCTCTCTTAATAGCCACATAAAGAGGTGCTGTCATTTATACTTTGAGAAGACAAAGAGGGTAAGAGCATTACCTTTCTTACTCTTTTCTCTTTTCCTTATCTTTATTATTTTTTTAATCCATATCTCTAAGAATCTCATTAATACTATAACAAGTCATAAGGCTTCGGAATGTATGTTTAAAAATAAAAATCTTTAACATATGGAAAATGTTGGAGTATAAGTTATGATTCCAGTTACACTAGAAAAGGGTTATCCAATTAAATATTTCAATTTGCACTATAAATTTAATATGACTCATCCATCAAGTCATTAAAGACCTATAACAACAATCTACATCAATACTGCCTCCCATCTAGACTTGCTCAACACATTTATTCATAAATTAGCAAATTTTTAAAGCATTTTAATGAACTTTCTTTAAACAAATAGTATTTATGAATTGTACATCTTATTATTCATATATATATATAGGGGTATAATAACATATTCTTCTTTCTCCACTTTTGATCAATTGAACTTCCTTTTGACATGTTTTAATAAAATTTCTATTATAGGATTAATTTTATTAACCCTAATAGCACTTAAGAGAGTGGGGAATTAGGTGCTAAACAAATTTCTATGTTTATACCTAAGTAGATTTTTAGGATGAAAGAAGTCTCTAACCATAAATAATCCTAAAATAACCATAACGATGCTAATATAAACTATTGTAATGAAGATGACAATGCTAATATAAAATAATGTATTTCAAATTCAAAAAATTAAAACATAACATCAAGTAAATAAAGGAGTGAATAAAAGAGAGTGTAAATTGATTTTTATAGTGGTTTAGCTACAACCTTTGGCCGATATTCACTCTCAGTAACTTGTTAAAAATTTGACTATAATTTATCTTCTTTAAGGTGAAAAGGAACCCTTAAAACAAATCTTCTTATATGGTGAACAGGAACATTACAAAATCTTCTTTAAAGGGGAAAGAGGAACTAGTACTTCCTAATGGGTGAATGAGTAACCCAACAAAAACTTTCTTTTAAAAGGTTAAAGATTTACTTACCAAAAATTTCAATCCTCAACACATTTGTTGCATATCTTTTGAAAGGTTATGAATGTAACACAAATCAATTCTTCTTTAATTGAAATCATAAAAAACACAATGACCTTTATAAGAGCAAATCCTAGTGTCATCATCTTATATAACTCTGACATCTAGCCACTAACTTAATCCTAATTAAAATCTTTTACTAGCCTCATCTTATAAATCCTATCCACAACTACCTACAAGCACCTTCAATCCAAGTGAGCTAGCTAGCTCTACTCAAATCATCCTAGAGAGAGTTTCTGGACCTAGGACCTAGAAATACAAAATTTTTGAGTTTCCAAAAGAACAATAGGTAGAGAAATTGCTAGCATACTTCCTCCTAGAGGTGAAGGATGACCAAATAGTCATTATTCCTCCTTAAGAGCTAGCAAGAAAAGGGGTAGCTAAGCTCAGAAAGGTCTTGCTGGGTTTTTCATTGGTAAGAGGCCAACTTACAGGTGGTGTAAGCTATACTTTCCAAATCTTGGTTATCCTACAGCTTAGTCGAAACCTTAATTACAAATTTGAACCAGTTTCTTTTTAAATTTGATTCTAAGATGGGATGAAAGTTATATTAGAGAAAGGCCCCTAGCATGTCCAAGGTATACTATTGTTTCTGAAAAAATGGAGTTTAAATGCTTATGAGTAGGAGAGAATTAGGTTTAAACCTTTTTGTGTAAGCTTTCAAAATATTCCTCTTGAATACAAAACAACTAAAGGTTTTAGTCATATTGCCAGTTCTATTGGGAGACCTTTAATGACGAATGGTTTAATAGTAAAGATGTCTAAGGTTAATTATTCTTGTTTATGTGTAGAGGTAGATATCCAAAAGTCTTGGCTGAATAATTGTTAGATAGCTACCTGTAATAAGGATAGAGACATTGCATTTAAGGAAGTCTACATTGAATATGAATGGAGATCTAATTAACAAGTGAAAAAGAAGGAATGGAAGCCTATTGGTACAAAGTTTGGGGCATGTATACAATAAGAGTTATTAAATCTAAAGGTGAACTAAATAGTAGAGAATCTTGATGATCAAACTTTAGCTCAACCTATTATCTAGGGACTCACTGTTGCAGAACCATCTATATAGGTAGATCCTCGAGAGATCAATAAGCTAAAGATCTCTAGAGACCATAATAAAGATCGAGTTGCATAGGATAACCTAGAGATATGCCTTAGAAATGCTCTTAAACCTGCTCTCAGAGTTTCTAGTAAGTCCCTCACTTTATATGATTCTAAATTAGTTGCTAATTATTCTAAACCATTTAATATGATAAGTTTCCTTATGTATTGTGTTGTTACAAAGTTAAAAAAGATTAAACAAGCTCCCAAAATCTTAACTACTAAAAGGTTTAGAGATATTAATGATAGAGTTAATCATAATCAGTCCTTTCTTAATAACATCCATAATCAAATGAGCGTAAATTCAAATGATAGTACTCTTATTGAGGATGAGAGAAAAGCTATCCAAAAATTTCTTCAATTTTTAGAGGATCAGAAAAGTTTTTATAAGGAAACTTATCATATTAAATGGATGAAAGATGGTGATAGAAATAAAAACTTCTTCCATAACTTTATCATTTTGAATAGGATTAGAAACAATATTCATTCTATTATTAATGCTAGTGGCCACAGCAGATTCAATTTTGATGATATTGAAAAGCAGCTTCTTACTTTTTTCTAGGACACTCTCGGAAAAAGAAGAGTTATTTCTCCTCCTTGTATGAGTATTAGCTCTTTCTTACCTTCCAAAGTCTCTAATTCTTTTTCTAGTTCTTTAACTGCTCCTGTTATAGCTCAAGAGATTAAGGATGTTTTCAATTCTCTCAACCCTAATAGGGCTTCCAGTCCTAATGGCTTTAATGCTTGTTTCTTCAAGAAATCTTGAAATATTGTAGGGAATGATATTACTCTTACTATCTAAGACTTTTTCGAACATGGAAAAATTCTTAAAGAAATTAAATCTACTTTTACATCCCTCATTCTCAGGTGCTCTAATCCTTCTTGTGTTACCGATTATAGACCCATTTTACACTGTAACATGATTTACAAGGTTATATAAAAAAGTTTAGCTAATAGTCTTAGAGATATTCTGCCTCACATCATTAGTTATAACCCATTAAGCTTTCACCAAGGGTCATAAAATAGGTGATAATATTCTACTTACTTAAGAGACTTTTAAGAATTACCACTTAAATAATGGTCATATGAATTGTGCCTTTAAAATTGATCTTATAAAAGTTTATGAATCTATTCAATGGGGGTTTGTTTTTATGTCTTGTCATCCTTAAGTTTTCCTGTCTTATATTTGTTATGTTAAGGAATGTACTCCCTCTCCATCCTATTCTATCCTAGTGAACAATTCTCCCCTCAATTATTTATAGGGAAACTAGGATTAAGACAACATGATCCTCTATCCCCTTATTTATTCATTATTTGCATGGAAGCTCTCTCTAGGATTTTAAAATCAACCATTGCTTATAATGATAACTTTAAATTTCACTGGCAGTGTTTTAAATTTAAACTATCTCACCTTTTGTTTTTTAATGATCTCCTTTTGTTCTGTTAAGCTAATAGTGAGTCAATTAAAATTCTATTTAATGGCCTAAACCCTTTCTCTTCTTTCTCTGGTCTGTCTAAAAGTAAGTACTTTTTATCCAAAAATTTGACTATCCATGATCATAATATCCTTAATCTTACTGCTATTAGGCCAGGTCAACTTCCTATTAAGTATTTTGGGTTTCCTTTACTGATTGGTACGCTCTGTAAAAATGACTACATTCCTTTCCTAGATAAAATAGATGCTAGGGTTAAGAAACAGACTAATAGATCTCTCTTATATGCAAGTATACTTCAGCTAGTTAACTCAATATTATCTACTTTTCAAGTCTATTGGTCCACCCATTTTATCCTCCCTTCTTATGTTATCAAAGATATAGAAACCAAATTACGAAATTTTCTTTAATCTGAAGTGACTACCTCTAATCATCTAGCTAAATTTAGGTGGAGTGAACTTAGTGGATATAAAAAGAAAGTGGATTAGGAATAAAACATATTACAACTTGGAACAAAGTTATTTTAGGGAAAAGAGTATGGATTTTATTTAATGATGTAGAGGTTTTGTAGGTTAAGAGGATTCACTCTATTATCCTTAGAAGGAAAAACTTTTAGACTATTAAAGTGAAGAGTGATAGCTCTTGAAGTTGGAGGAAATTATTTCTCTGGGTAAGACTACTAAGTCTACATAAGACACATCACAAGGCCCCCCTCTAACTAAACTCCCTTAAGACAAGATGATTTCTTAAGAAACTGAAGACCTAATCAACTTCATTAAAAGGAAAAGGCTAAATATGCAAGATTAGCTCAAGAGAACCAACCTAAAGGTGATAGCTCAGAAGCTTCTATTTAAGATCCTCTACACATCAAGCACAAAGCTTTTTCTCTTTAGGCTAGCTTTGTTACTATTAACTTTTTTTTTTATTTTCCTGGTTGCGTTTTGAATTTTTTATTGTTATCTCAGTATGTTTCTAATCTCTTTGGTGGTTTTAATCTCCTTTATTTCAAGAGACAGTCTATGTTACTTCATTATCTAAAACTTTTGTTAAAACAGGCTTTTCTTTTTTATTTTTGTACATACCATATCTTTTGATTAATCTACTACGAATTTATCAAAAAATCTATACTTGGATGCTCAAACATTTCATATAAACATTCAAGGCTCACAAAACATCTTCAACTACCTCTTAGCCAAATATTTATAGCCTTCTTTATCTAAAAAAACACATTATAAACACTTCCTATCCATTACTCCAGCTTAAAATGCTATTGGAACCCAAAAAAATAAATATTATTATGCTACAAAGAAGTCCACTGATCGACCAGTGACTCCAATTCCATCATATTGGTTGATAAGTCTCCAATATTGGTTAACCAATGTTCCACATATCTATTTTCCAACTTTTGTAGAATCTTTCCAAGATTTTTAAAAACTCAAAATTAATTTCTTTTAATTAAAACACAATTCAAACAAGTACTATAAGTTCCCCCAAATTATTTTTACAGACCAAGACCTTTCAGTTAAAATCAATATCTGAATATCTCTTCATATATGAAATTTTTTTTGCATTTTTTCAAACTTTTTAAAACCTCTAAACTTTTAAAGTTTTCCAAACTTTCTAAAGTCTCTTCTCATAAAAACATGAATACACCAAGTACTAAAAGTTCCCCAAAGTAATTTTAGGCACCAACATATCTCAATGGAACTTTGAAACCAAATATGTCTTGGCCTATAAAAATTTAGGCACTTCATTAAATCATATTCAATTAAAAACCTTTTCAAAAAATTTCCAAACTTTTTCAAACTTCTCAAAACCATTCTTTTCAACAAAACTTAATTCAAACACATTTAAAAACTTTCCCAAACACGTTTATGCATCAAAAGAGTCTTTTTTAACTTTCATAAAATTCCACTTAATTATGAAACAATATATGCAAAATCCTAATATGCAATTGATTGTGTAACCATTGAGCAAAATGCAATATACCCATGCATAAAGGGTCGTTAAGAATATTCAAAAGATCAAGAAATAATAAAAAACTTACAAAGAACAATCTATTGAAGCTTAATTATCATGATCTTGATCTTGATATCATCTCCAATTTGCTCTTCATATAAATTCCTTCATGCTTTAAATTTGAAATGAGCATTCCAGTGGCCCTAATACAAGCTCTTACAGATCATACAAATTCCTATCTTTGTGATTACACTAACAAAGTAAACCAATAGTAACAAATGTGTTTTGTCATTACCTAAGCATATATTTAAACCTTCCTTGGTCTAAAAAAATCTCTCTTTTCAGTGATGACAAAATATATGATATTAGGGAAACATAGTAACCATATACAAATTAAACCATATTGCTTCCTTTAATCTATGCATCATGAGATAAGCAAATGAAATTCCTATCTTTCCCCTTAATATTACAAATATTTATCTCTACCATTTCTTGTCATCGTCAAAAAATATTTCAAATTCTCCTAATTATGCAAAATCTATCATATTTGATTAATGAAACATGTTACAAATCCCTATTTTTTATTCTCTCTCTTTTTATGATATCATCAAAGATTTATGAAAGAATTGTTTAAAAGATACCAATTACCAATTGTTATAAATCTTTTTTTATACTAATTGTTATGAAGAGGTTCACAAGAATTCAATATTATGAAATGAATTGTTATGAAAGAAATCACAAGACTTTTAAAAAGCATATATAGTTTCACATGAATTTCAAGGTGATCACCATCAATCATGCCTTCTCCCCATTTATCTATGCATCAATGTAAAGACAAAAGGCATAGAAAAATATGGAGGGGTCTAAAAACATATATTGCATTAAAAATACATTAATATCGCAAACACAAATCATATGTCACAAACAACATTTAAATGTCAGATCCACCTACATAAAACATATAATATCACTAAACCTCTCCTAGAAATATGCAATAACAATTTAAAGATATCAAATGAAGTACTCCCTACAAATTTATGCGTCATGAAAATTTTCTTCATCGTGTAAACATCACTTCCCTCTTTTTATAAAAAAAAATTATAACATATAAGATAAGTACTAATGAAAAAATATTCTATGAAAACATTGATAGGATTGAATTAACTTATGTTTTATTATGCATTTACATGTTATTTCAATCCTATTTTCAAGATAAAATGCTTAATTTGTGTTTAATATGTGTTGAATGCTATGTTGGATGTGTTGAAAAAAATTTGAGACCAATAAGTAAAGGTTTTAAATAAAATTGGAGTAAAAACGTTATAAAAGAAAAGTGGAGCTTACTCTCTTAAAACAACATCAAAGAAAGCTAATTAAAAGAGGAGGCATTGAAGATAAAAAGCTTTCCTTAGAGTGGGAGGAAACGTGACTTATTCTTTTAAGTCATAAACAAAAAACATTTTCAGGAGAGGAGGATTTTTAAAGCATAAAAACAAAAGATTTAAGAAGCTTTCCAAGGAGTGGACGGTAGGAGATGGTTTAAAAAGACTTAAAAACAAATGCTATAAAACTTGGAAGGATGGCTTGACAAGTGGCTTGCTTTTGTAAAAAAGAGCAATAAGGAAACATTTGCAAAACAAAAAGCAAGAGGACATGTGGCGTTTATAAGAGAAAGCTTGGTAGGGGGAGCAAGAGGACTGATCTTCTAGGGGTGGTGATAAAAGCATTTTATTGGCATTTCCCTTTTTTTACTCTGTTCTTCCATTGTTATTCATGTCTTTCACTTGTTCCTTCATTTTTTTTGTGTGTTTCATTAGATCTAGCTCATTCTTTCATTTTTTTTCAAATTTTTTTATGTATATATTTCTGTTTGCTTTTATTTATTTTTTTTAGTATTATTATTTATGGATGGAATTTTTATTACTATTAATATAATTGTTGTTTTCTTTAATCCCTAGCTTTTTTCTTGTTATTTCATTATGGTTGTTGCTTATTTAATTTATGTTATTCTTGTTTTTATTATGTTAACCTAGTTATGCTTGGGTTAGAAGTTATTGATGAGATCTTTGATGATTAATTGTGACAATTGATTAGGAATTAGTTAGGCATTGTATTTTAGGTCAAGGTTGACTTGGAATTCTTGTTAAATGTCATGAACTAGGGATTAATACATAGGATTGATCACCCTAGGTATAATTTCTAGTTCAACAGCTAGGAAAAAAGATTGTGATACGTAATAGTCCTAGTGATTTCCGGAAGTAGCAATAGGTTAATTGCTTTTGCCAACGAACTTAACTAATTTATCTAGGATTTCAATTCTCTAATCCGAGCTTATGATTGAGGCTTAGGCTAGCTTTTCCCTAGTTCTTAATGCTACTGCACCATTAAATCTAGAGAGCTTGTTCTAAGTTTTCTCGTAGTTAGGATATTTTTAGAGCTCGTTGAATTTATCTAAAATTTGCGAAACATAGGATTCAAGAGCTTATTTGAATCTATAGGCTAGCATCTTTGACTAATCACAATTTATTTATTTTAAGGATAAATTATAAGTGTAAATCCCTAATATACCTTCTGCACAGCTTTCTTTTGTTGTGTGTCTGTGATTTTTATTTTAATGTTGCTCAATTCCAAGGAATTTTATTTTCTTTGTTTTTCTTCTAGGAAACCTTAGAAATAGCTTTAGCAACTTAGCCCCGTATGATTTCGACCTGACTTACCCTAACTATATAGTTAGGATTAGTTAGGTACTTTATTATTCAGTGAGCTCGCAATAGCTCTTTTACCAAATTTTTACTGCTGTTTCCAAGGAGTTAGTGCTTGGGTTTTAGCTATTTCTAGTGTTATTTTTGTTTTTTCTTTTTTTGTTGTTCTTGGTCACCTTATCTTTTATTTGTCTTTGATTTACAGTTTTTTCAAAATTTTAGATCTTTTAAGCGGATATAGATCATTGTTAGTATGCTTTTGAGTTTGATTCCTATTATTATTATCCTGATAATGCGTTTCAAAATATTGCTACTTCCAGGTTGGAGCATCAAGTGACGAACCTTACACCCTTAATGGTGTAAGCAAAGATGGATCAACAACATGCTAAGGTATGTGACATTTGTTCATTTCTTAGCTATCCTTTTTGAACGTGTCCTATTTTGTAAGATATGTCGTAATACAAATTTGACTCTCTGCCCAGTTACTACTAAGATCAAGATGATGGGATGTCAGTTGAGGAGATTGTAACGAGTTTAGCGACATGTTTGAAGTCCTTGGACAATCAATTGAGCCACTTAGTAGACGTGGTTTAGAGCATAGAAGCCTAAGTATCTACAAACATTCTTAAGGAATAGGAGAGCGATGTTGAGGAGGTGTTCACTATTCCATCAAACAATGGAGAACAATGGGAGCACCTAAAAGAAATAGTGGAAGAGAAAGACTAGCTAGTAAAGGAAGAGCCATTAGCTCAGGAAATGAAGGAGGATGCGTAGCCTCCTAAGGTAAGTGATACATTTCACATTATTGCTAACTAAGTTTTTCTTCCTTTTCCTAACCATTTGTAGATAAAGGAAGAAGAATAAGAGAAGAAAGAAGAAGAAAATTCGGAAACTGCCATTGATTTGAATGAGCTGTGAGCAAGTATGCTAGAAGTAGAAGGTGACAAGCAGGATGTAGGGTCTCCACCACCATTGCCTAATGCATTGTGGAGACCATCTTGGGAGAGGAGCTAAATCCAAAAAGGAGAGTGGACATTGGAGTATGATGGTGACGTAATGCAGTTCTATCTTCTTAAAGCTTTAGAACATCGTGCAGTTTATGAACCTACTTTAAAGGAAGTTGCTCAAGGCCCATCTTTGAGTTTAAGCATGCTTTTTGTTAGGCTCAAATATCCATTTGACAATGGATGATGAAAATATCATGGGTCAAGCTTATGATCCTAACTAAGCACTTGTTATGAGGCAACTCAACCGTTTAATAAAGTTTTTTGTCTTTATTTTTATTACTAAGTTCTTTAGTCTCCTTGTGTTTAAGTGTTTTTCCTTTATTTTTTTTGTTTTGTCTTGCAGGGAGCTAAAGTCGATGGCTATCTCTCCTTCGAGCACTTCATGAATTGCCTTAATTATAGGGGATTTCTCTTGTTCTCATCTTTGTGTTTTATTAATTCTGGGACATTGAGGATAATGTTCAGTTTAAGTGTGGGGGCAGGACAAGGATGAAAATTTTTGCACACTTGAGTTATTATGAGTTTGATAGTAGTTATTTGAATTTATGTAGCTTAAAATGATTTTGTTCTTTAGTTTATAGTTAATTAGGGTACTTGAAGAAAATTGATGCTTTTAATTTGAGGATCTTTTCTCGGCTCTTGAAATGACGCTAACTCTTTTTTGTTTTTACTTTTCTTTTGAGTGCCTTGCATGTGCTTTTAGTAGCACATTTTTATAATATTTAATGTTTAAGTTCATTTTTTATGAGTTGTCATATGAATGTGAAATGAGATGTTTAGAACAAAATGTCAAAATAAAAGAAAGAAAGAAAGAAAAAAATAAAAAATAAAAAGAAAGAAAAAGAAAAAAACACAAAAGAAAAAAAATAGAAAAACATCTTTGTTTTTTTCATTATTGTTGAAGGCGTGTTTATTTTTGTTATTGAATAAAAAAGTGACTTTGTTTTTGTGTTATTATTTGTAGTAGGCAATTCTAACTCTGCTGGCTTTAACCTAACATAATGTTGAAGTTATGAGTGGTGGTTTTAGCCATTTGAGATAGTAATCTAACCTAGTAACCGGAGGTTTTCATGACAAGTGTTCACCTTCACGTCAAAAAGTTAGATGACCTCTCAAACAAGTATTGTTTAAATATCAAATTGTATTGTTTTCTCTTTTGTATTTGGTCATTTTGAACATCCTTAGTTAGTTTGCATGATAATTTACATAAAAATACTTAAATGTTGGATGTGTATGATTGTGTATGCTTAGATTGAGAAATCAAATTTACACCTTAGTTCACTACGTAAACAATATATCTTACATGAATACATAAAGATAGGCTTATATAATATGTCTGAATTAGGTGTAAGCCCAATCAAATATGTTCTATAAAATTAATTAATGAATTCAATTGATAGGTTGAGATAAAGAGAACTTTCACTTGATTTATCAAATTGAATAAAATTATATAACTTGAGAGAGTATGTGATTTACCTTAGGAAACCTACAATCTAATAAAATCTGGAAAACAATTGAACTAAGGTTAAACAATGAATACAAATGAATCCTAGAAAGATTAATTACCTAGATTCTAACTTCATAATTGTGATTAATTCTTATCAATTATCTTAGGCATTTACTTTTAATTGTTTTTTCTATTTCCTTTCAAAAATTAATCAACCAGTTTTGGTTTGAATAGGCTAAATAATTGAGTTAGGAATAATTGCAATTCTCATGAATTTGAAACTTGGACTCACGATAGCTATAATGTATAGTGACAGGTTCACTTGTCTTATTTCGTGTAAGGCATTTTTTTATTTATGGTTCTATGGTTTACTTCTATTCAAAATTTGGGCACATTTAATACGCGTCAAATATGCTAAGCATTTTTCATTTATGGGTGACAATGATGTTCACTTACCTACCTATCTTAGCCATCTCCACTCTGTTTCACTAATACACTTAAATAATTTAAGGTTTGAGTTTTGTTTGATCTCTTTTATCTTTTTCTTATGAAGCATGTGGTGTTTCCCACCTGTGTTTTCATCTCTATAGTGTTGTTTATCCCCATTTTTCACACCATTATTTTGCTTTTTTTACAACACAACAAAATCATTTTAAAGGAGAACTCCTTAAGTTTTACCTTTAACAAAAGCTCAATATCTCTCTCTCTTCTCTGTTTCTCTTACTAAACCCTCTTAGTCATTAATAGTAATTGACCTAGTTTATGATCATATTGGAACTTAGTTAACAGGGCTTGTAGACATGGGCTTGAATACTTTTAGGTAACGCATAGTTTTCATGATCCAAAAAAATGGATAACTTACCAAATAGTGCTGGATATGTCCATGAATTAGCTTTGCTTCTTGATATGGCAAGTATACATGAATGGCAACTAACAAAAGAATTTTGCTTCTCATCTTCTTTTATTTGTTTTTCTTTTTTCATGTGTTACAATACCTAAATGAGTTGGATGGAATTAGGTCATAGATTTCAGTAAAAAAAAGTTACTGATGATGCTAGTGTTGCCTCAGTTTAATCAGTTCGGCTTCGGTGTTTGGCACTGTTAAAAGAACTAGATGAGAAGACATTAATTAAAGAGAAAAACTACAGAGCCCTACCCTGAACATATTAAAATTTAAAATAATGTTAACAAAAATGAAATGCAAACGTCAATGTAAGGGTAACTGTGGGAAAGCAAGGTATATGTAGGAAATATCATAAGACAAAAGCATAACCTTTAACAAGGAAATGCTACAATGGTTCTAGTGACAAAATTTGCTAATGTCATTCCCCGATGTTTGGATATAGTGGTAATATCTAGGAATAAAAAAATGCACCAATTGTCGATAGGTGGAAATAGTATAATAAAATGTGCTTGCTCTTACGTGCCTCTGTAGAAGTTGGAAAATAGAATCAAATATCCACCACTCACCGATAGATGGAATAAATAAAGGTGGTAACATAGTTCATACTTGGTAGTTCATGTGACCACAATGCAAGGCAACTAAATTTACATACAGTGCAATTAAAAAAATATGGGTTACCATTAGTCTGACTAGTATTAGTAACTAACGAGAAGATCTGTGCTTAAGGTTGACTTGGTATTTGTGGAAGTCACAAAAATGTGGTATCCATTAGGTAGGATGACCATAAAGAATCCAAGGAGACTAAGTTTTCTTATATTGTACAAGGTAGCTTAGGTTAATTTGGAATCTATGTGATTTAAGTCATAATGCAGGTTTGCAGATGGCAGTTGACTAAGATCTTGTGGTTGTTAAACAAATGGAACATGTTGTGAAGAAGGTTCCCAATAAATATATTGTGCAGAAGAAGGTGCTCAATCGATTACATCCTATAGAGCAGCAATAAAACAATGTTATAAATTCAGTGGAGATTTTCATGGGAAAGTAGTTCTTGTGGCTATGGATACTGCATGGGATGAATCATAGGTGAAAAACAATCCCATGTAAGTAAATGTCTTCTTTTTTTTAATTCTCATTTTAGAAAGGAAATGTTTCTGTAAGACAATATTTATTAGAGCCATTTCTTTTAATGAAATTATGTGATCTTCAGTTATTGTCAATGGCTTCTTGTTTCTGTGTAATTCAGTTATTTTAACCCTTTTTGTGTAAAATTCTGTGTTGAAAGGAGTTCTTTTTTCCTTCTCTTTTTAGCAAAGTTCCTTTTCTATTTTTAAAGTTTTTCTTTGCACATTTAAATTGTATTTCTACACTAAGTGATGAAAGAGGCTTTTTTTGCTCTTACGAAGGGATTTTTGCACATCCAAGTATGTCAAGAATAACTACTTACATTGAATAGCATACACTATTCAGTTGTAAAATGCATGTACAACAACCTATGTATCCTACAATTGCTTGATGGTTTCATGTGATAAGATTAGTTTTTATGTGGAGTCTCTCTTCTTCTTCTTTTTTTGCAGTTTGTTGATTGTTTTTCAACTTAGCTAGTGGTTTGTTATATGTTTGTACTTAAATCATTTGGCATTTATCTAATAGAATAATGATGATAGAGTGAGGACAAAAAAGTTGAACCTTTTATTAGAGCATTTTAGTTCTGGCACTGAACTATTTTCATGGTTTGAAATAAAAATTTACATTTCCTAACATTATTATCATAGTTCAATGGGACAGGTTAAGTTGAAGTTGCACAATTTTAATATTGACATCTAAAGTCTTAAGTGAATTTGTGTGTAAGCTAAAAAAAAATTTTTTTGAATATCATTATAGGTTAGTGATATTTAAATATTGTCATGGGTTAGTGATCAACTAATAACAGAACTTGTAGTAGTTCAATTGGTGACATAAATTAACCAAATGAGCATACATATGAAGTGGCATGTTTGAATAGGTAAACATAAAGAATGTTTAAAAGTAGTATTAAGCCACTAATTTCATTCTTTAGAAATAACAATTTTAAGATTCCTTTTTGAGAAAATAAGGAAAATAAAATAGATAATATGGATGTTGAAAGTTGATTCATCAATTAGTTAAAAGAACTGTGTATTTGTCCATCTATAGATAAAAAAACGAATGTTTGGGCTTTCATATGCTTGCTCTTGCTCTCTCTCTTGCTAGATTGGTCTTTCTGAATAAAAAAGTTCCCAATATATCAGCCACTTAAATCCATTTCCCTTAGTGTGTCGATACACAACTTTTCGATATAACCATAGATAACTACTAACAATCTAGTATGAACATAAGTAGCATCATCCTTTATGATGTTGCTGAACACATAGAAAGAAAATAAACATCTGCAACAATCATCAAGACACCCAAACTTATTAGGCTCTAAACTTAACACTATAGAATGTTCCACCATGAGTTGAAACTTGTCTAGGGATCCACTAAGAATTGAGCTATTGAAAAAAATTATAGAGAGAAAAAAAATCACTCAAATATACCATCCAATTAAATTTGAAAACTGAAAAGGATAGACCCTTAGAAATAAAAATTGACCAAGGTAAAGATCAAAAGGAAATTTAAATTAATAACATAATTGCCATATAAAGTTCTATGATATATTTAGTTGAACTTGGAAGTAGAATGTGCTAAGGATCTAATAAAGAAAATCTTTAGTACCTACTCCTCCCCTGTTACACACACTTATTGATATTTAAGGTTATAATACTACCTATTATAATAGTTCTATTAGAGAAAGCGTATAATAAGATTAGTGTATAAAGAAAGCAAAAATCTTCTAAACACATAAGCAAAAAACAACACAAGAGATTAAGGGTAAGAAGGGCTCATGGTGGTGGGGCATCATTCCAAGGCACTGAAAATCTTCTTCCTCTCTTCCTTTAGTCCTCTAATAAGCTATGATACACAACAAACCTTCAAGCAATCATTGAGGCACCTAAGCATCAAAAGATCAAAAGGAAAAACAAGCTAAAGATCAATCAAAATCAAAATCAAAATCAAAGCAAACATACAAAACATAACAAAGACAATCAAACTAAAAACAAACATTCTAAGTTAAGGTCATTAGCTTGACCCTTGGCATATAAACATTACTCATTGTCAAATAGATGTTTGATTCCAACCAGCAGCATGCTCAAACTCCATAAAGAGCTTAGAACAACTTACCTCGAAATAGGCTCCCAATCAGCATGACATTCTAAAGCTTTGAGGAGAAGAATTGAACACCTTCATTATTGAACTCTAACGTCCACTCTCCTTTCTAAACATCGCCCCTCTCCTAGAATGGTTTTGGTAATGGTGCAAGCGATAAATGTGGAGGCTCGTTATCCTACTCGACACCTTTAAGTTTTCGCTTGCATAACCATAACTCGTTCTCCAAGTTAGCACCATGCAGCTCTTCCTCTTTCGATAGCTCTTCTCTTGGCTCTCTCTTATGGCACTCTCAACCTTCTCCATTAGCTCCTTAAGATCTTGCCCAGTGATAATTATGATAGCCTTTAATTGCTCCCTTGGATTGGACTTAGTAGTACTTAGTAGACTACCTGCATTTTTAGAAGATAAAGAATTAGCAAGTTGACCTACTTGTACCTCTAAGTTATGGATGGATGAAGCGTAGTTCTTCTCAATTTGGTCAAACTTTTCCTCCATCCTCTTCTGATTCTCTTCCTGCCTTCTTTTACTTTCCTCTTAACTTGAGAATTTAGAACCTGATAGGGGTCAAATTGATATGATTTTCATGGTTAATTTGTTGAATTATAACCCTAATTCAGTTTTTAATTGTTTAATTAATGTCTTACATTGTTTGATTTGTAGAATGGAGCTTAATGATGAATATTGGATCAAAAACATCAAGAACACCTCTTGTTTTTGTCCATTAACAGCACCATGAGAGGGTTTTGTTACTTGATGATCAAGGGGCCATTGTAGTGTCCAGGTTTCGAGCTACAATGGCACCATGAGAGGGTGCCATTGCAGGGTGCCGTTGTACTCTAGAGTCAACAATTTCAGCTCCAAATCTTGAGAATTGCAAACCTAGCGTGATCCTCATCAATTTCCTTATCTCCTGGCATGTGAGGGGGCTTTCCAGAGTCTGCATACATCCAAGAACAACACATCACTCGCGAGCAATCCAAAAAATTCAGATCAAACTAGTGAGAGAAGCTCTAACTTCTCTCTTCTTTTTCTTCTTTGATAACCTAAGCTTTAAATATTTAGATTTCAAGTTTCTGATTGTATTTTTGAGTTCTGTTTGTTGGAGATTGCAGCTAAGACACATATCTGAGTTTCTAAATCATCTTAGGGGATCTTGTGGATTTAGAGCTGTGGTGATGTCTAGAACAATCTAAGGAGTTCAAGACTTGTCCAGAAGGATTCTAAACACGTTTTGTAACTTTTAACTTATTTATTTTAGCTCATATTTGTAGATCTATTCATAGTATGTGGTTTAAGATGCATATCATGTATGTTTTTATCCAAATGTGTGGCTAATCGATTCTGTTGAACTAAGGGAGGTTCCAATCTTGGTTTTGATGATAACAAAACATGCTTAATCACTAATGGTTTGAGTTTATG
>JAOXYD010054280.1:0-13216 GCA_028565735.1 Pinacopodium congolense
TTGAATATTGGTTTAGTGATTGCATTTAGTTTTCCAATTGAATTAAGTTGATAGTTTTAAGTTTGTAAAAAGTTTTACTACCCAATTCACCCCCCCTCTTGGGTGCCATAGGACTTACAATATATAAATGTTATTTTAATATGAAATAAGACAAACTGAATTTTGATTCAAGGTTGTCAACTCTTAAAGTTCAAGGATTGTAGGTCCTCTCTAATGAATAATTAATTTCAATTCAGTAGGACGAAAGGGTATAAACTCTAACAGCCAAGGTCTTTTTCTTCTTTTTTTATCCTATAGTGAATCACATACCCATAACATGATCCTAAACACAAGTCCAAAACATTTTGGTACCAAAAAGGTAAGAAGAAAACTATAAAAGTGGCAGCAAAACAAGCATGCCAACGGTGAATAACTATAATACTAATAAAACTGAAGGGGCTTCTTAAGTCCTATAGTATTCCAAGTTGAAATTTTTATGTTATGGGGGGCAAGAAGGATCCTTTATGTTGGTTAAAATAAGTGTGATCATTTTATTTTTTTTGTCATAATACACCCTTGAGGAAGATAAGGTGGGCTTAGTGTCCTTTCATCTTTAAGGAGATGCACAATTATAATTCTTAAAATTAGAAAGAGATTGGCCTAACTTGAGTTGGAGTGATTTTAAACAGCAATGCAATGTGAGATCTTGCTACTTATTCACAATAATACATTTGGAGAACTAACCAAACTTAAAAGGGTGAAGAGTCACCAAATGCCAATGTTTTTTTGAGCAACTGCAGCTCGAGCTAGTATCTTAACTATAAAATAAGAGGTATAATTATTTATTAGTAGGTTGCAAGAATATATTGCATTCGAAACGGAGATTTAAAACTCATTAGATTTAACTAATACCATTCCACCTGTTCGAAGAAATGCCCACATGCTTAACCTTACCAAGCTACTAACAGTGAAGCTTTTATCTCGAGCAAAGATGGATGAAAGCAGAAGCAAGGGACTATGTTTCGATTGTAAGTAGCAATATGTGCTTGGTCACCAATGTGTGGTGAACTTGAAATTTCCATTTAGGAAGTTTAGAAGGGAAGTCTTTGCTTGTGTTAATCGGCTCTAGAAGCACCCATAACTTTGCGGAAAAGAGTTTAGTCACAATAATTTAGGTTTCCTATGAATCAATGGGACAATTTGCAAATCGTTGTCGCTATTGGGAAGTGTGTTCACAATCTAGATATGAGGAATATAACTCAATTACAATTGGGTAATTGGCACTTTAGTGTCGACTTGTTTATGCTGCCTTTGTGTGGAATTGATATCATGTTGGTTGTGAAATAGTTACACACTTTGGGTCCGATTGCATGGTATTTTTCAATTATAAAGATGAGATTTACAAGGGCTAATCATGTGGTGGAATTGGAAGGACCATCGTTAAAACTTAATTAATATGATATCAACAACACTTAATGAGACAGATAGAAATCTATAATTGCAACGATTGTTAATTAAATTTAAACAAGTGCTTTGCTTCACCTTCAAATTTGCCTCCTAATCACAACCTGGATCACCAAATTCTACTAGAATTAATAACAGGCCCATTGTGGTTTGCCCTTATCTTAATCCACATCTTTAAAAGGATGAGATCGAGATGCAATATGCTAACATGCTAGGCAAGGGCAATATCCATCCAAGTCAATCCCTTTTTCATCACTCGTGCTTTTAGTTAAAAAGAAGGATATCATATGGTGATTTTGTATTGATTATAGAGCTTTAAATGCCAAGACAGTAAAGGGTAAATTTACCATCCCTGTCATTGAAAAGTTACGAGAAGAATTACATGGTGCTCAATATTTAACTAAACTTTATTTTGATTAATGCTTACCATTAGATTCCGATGCATCTTAAATACGTTGAGAAACATTCTTTTTAACTTTCCATAGGAATTTTGAATTTTTAGTGATGCCCTTTAGCCTTACAAATACTCCCTCCACATTTTAGTCCTTAATGAACATAATATTTAGTACTTACTTGCATAAATTCGTCATTTTCGTTGATGATATTCTTGGGTATAGCAAGACTTAGGTTGAGCATATGGTCCATTTATAGACTGTTTTTTCCTATATTATCATAAAAATAAATATTCTTAAGACAATCTACATGCTTAATTGCTTAACCTTAATTTCCTACTTGGGACATACTATAAAACAAGGTGTTATTAGTGAATTCCAGTAAGGTGGAAGTAATAATTGTTAGCCAAAACCTAACATCACTCGTGGAATGTAGGTTTTCTTTAGCCTCGCTAGGTATAATCGTAGGTTTGTGTAGGAAAATGGTTCTATAACAACCCAGTAATCAACATGCTTAGAAAAAATTCTTTTATTTAAACTGAAACTTCTTCAACAACATTTGACAAACTCAAAGTTGCAATGGTTAGTACTCATGTTCTCTCACTCTTTCGAATTTTTTCCAACCTTTTATTCTTGAATGTGAGACTTCAAATAGTAGTATTGGTGTAATACTCAAACAAGATGGTTTCCCAATAGCTTATTTCAATTAATCTTTGACTGATGAGCATCATAAATTACTTGCGTATGAGAAAAAGCTCATTAGATTGACTAAGGCATCCGTCATCAACATCCTTAACTATAAGGACAACCTTCTGTAGTGAGACTTGATCATTATAGTCTAAAGTTTTTTCTTAAGTAGCATATCATTACTTCCCTACAACATCAATGGGTTAGTAAATTGACATGTTATGGGTTCTCTATGGAACACTGGGCTAGAAAACAAAATGTGGTAATATGATGAATTACAACATTTTCTAACCCAAATTCAAGCAAGAATAGCCAATGAATAATGGGAATTTCATGATAGGTTAATTATGTATAAAGATCGAGCATATTTATCTCAAGAGTCTCCTTAATTCATGCTTATTTAGTATGTTAATGCCACCAAACGGAGCATCTCCATCCACCAGGTCTCTTGCATCCTCTCCCTATTCCACATCAAGTTTGCTCACTTTATGGATTTTATCTAAGTTCTTCCATCTCATCATGGTAAACACATTCTTTTGGTGATAGTTGATCAACTCTCTGAATATGCTTATTTTATGCATTTTTCACACCTTTACTCTATTGTTAGTGTGGCTTGGTTGTTTTTTTTTACCACATTTTCAAGTTTCATGGGCTCTATGAGACTAAGTTAGTGATTAAGATGCTTTTACTAGTTTTTTCTAGTTAGAATTATTTCGTTTGAGGGGCACCATGCGGTCTTATAGTTCATCTTATCATCCTCAGTTAGATGGCCAAACTAAAATGGTTAATTGTACCATTGAGAAATATTTTAGATGTTTTATAAGTGACAAACTGCAACTATGTTTAATTAGCTTGCTTGGGCAGAATACTATTGTAATACAAGTTTATCACTCTTCCTTATTCACTACACCATTCGAAGTGGTTTATGGTTGAACTCCACCTCAACTTATATCTTATTGTGCTAGTTCAATTAAGCTGGAGGCTATGGAATATGAATTTTGTGCTAGTAATATTACTTTGAATGAATTGCGTGAAAGATTTTTGCAAGCTCAACAAACCATAAAGGCTTCTTACGATTCCCATCATCAAGATGCATCCTTTGAGGTAGATGATTTGGTTTTGCTGAAGTTACATCCTCACTGCTTCCTTTCTCTAGTTGTTCAAAGAAATTGCAATCTTACTCCTAAATTTTACTTGACGAAAATTGGGGTAGATGCTTATAAATTTAATTGCCCTCAATTATGAAAATGCATCCAAATTTTAATGTGCCTTGTTTGAAAAAATTTATTGGCAATTAGGATTAAGTATAGCCATCTTTGCCTACCAGGAATTCAAACCCAACACCAAGCTTTTCGAAAGCTCCTTTAGATTCTCAGATTAAGGTCATAACCAAATAGGCGCTAATTCATTAGGATTTCTTTCCTCCAGATGAAGCTTCATGGGAAGATATAGACTCTCTATTGCATCAGTTTCCTTCATTAGCACTCAAGGATAAGTGCATTTTCAAGGGGGAATGTGGTGTTATAGGCAATCATACAGATGATGCAGGTCCTAAATCTCATAAACTAATCTTAATTTACAAGAGATTTATACATGGGAAGAAAAAGTTAATTTCTTAAATTAGCTTTCATTATATTTCCTATTTAGATATTATTATCAAGAATGCTCAAATTTAGGTTGTTTAAGAGTGCTTAATTATGTGAAGTAAGGTTCAAGGGTTAGGCACTAGCCTACCCTCACTTATGATATATATAAACATTATTTTCATATGGAATAAGACAAACAAAATTTTGATTTAATGTTGTCAACTCCTAAAGTTCAAAGATTATAGGATTCCCTCCAAGGAGCCCTTAATTTCAATATAATGTAGATCGAAAGGGTTGAAACTCTAACAAACAAAGGTCTCCCTCTTTTGATCCTATAATGAATCATAGACCCATAATTTGATCCCCAAAATAAGTCCATAACAATCTACTTTTATGTATAAGAAATATTTCTCAACAACATAAATCACATGGATAGTGATGTGAAGTTTATGAAGAAATTGAAAAACTTCTCCATTAAATAAATCTTATATTTAAAAGTAAATAAGGAAAAAATAACAATAATTTGTTAAACCAAAATCAAGAGCACCAACACTTACATTAAATAAATCAATTATCAATTAATCAGGGTTTGGCGAGAATGCACTGTTAATGTACACAAACTAGCAATCAATGAAAGATAGAATATTAGCATTTACAAAATTTCTAGACTATTGAACAAGACATAAACCAAAATCATAGATAAGCTACCACTGTCTCCCTGTGAAGCTGTTGTCGCAAGAAGTTGATATCCTTAACAAATTTATCATTTCCATGTATCTGCAATGCACAATATAGAATGTACAAATGTGATCAGCATACAAATAGTGCAATATCAAAAAAAGATTCTAGTCTCATGAAGAACTAAGTTGGAAAGAAAGAAACTCTAGAGTTTATTTGAGGAAAGGCTTTATGTTAAAGCACAAAGAACAGGTTCATTAGACTATTGCTCATCAGTAATTGAATCTAACTTTTACTATGTTATGAAAGTAGAGAATTAAGCCAAAAAAAATTTGAAAAAGGAAAGAAAGAATCATGTCATGAACTTGGTCCATTGTCTCGATAGTTTCAACAAGCTAAAAGACAATCAACCATCAACATGCACCACCTTATATGATAGAGATGCTAACGATGAACCCAAATCATGTCTCAAGTACGAATCCTGGCATCTGTTTTGATAAGACTCAAGTATTTATTCAAACAAGTTTCTTTTTGACAAGATATGTTAATTATTTTCTCTAAACCGTTCCTATTATTTTTTGTTTTTTTAGTTTCTATTTTCTTAAACACATAAACTAAAAATAATAATAAATAAAAATTGAAAAAAATAATATACAAATACAGCACAAAATTTTTTAAAAAAACATCACAAATCCCGCAAAAACACACAAAAATAAATATACAACACAAAAATCATAACCAAAAACAAAAATCAAAAGTTGAATCAAATGCCCTATGGTTTTCCTGAACTAAACATCGATGCAGCATAATCTCCAAAACAAAGGTGCTAGAACTAAAAAAAATGAACGAGATATAATTTATAGACAAATGATCTTTACCAACTAAGCATCATGAGTAAAATCAGCACTTGAAAACCCAAAATGGATATCATCATCACTGTAAATAAAAATCTAAAGTTCGTGCATATGTTTTACCACAGAGAAAATAAGAAGAAAGCACCTTGAACTTGTTTTGTTCGAGAATAGGAGCATCAGCTGTGGCCTTCAGTTGAACAACCACTACATTGAATAAAAACACAAGTATAATCCCCATGGAAATCCAAAAATACCCAAATAATACTCTCGTGTCGATTTATAGAACAAATGTCAAAGTTGTCAACTTTACGAAAAAAACTCGACGACCTAGTAGTCATGATCAACTCAACCGACAGTAAAAAGAATTAAAAAAAAACTAGCCAAACAAGATACCCCAGCAGGAGGGTCCAGTTGATAAACAGTTAGTTGCAAAGACCAAATTATGTCTTTATTGGTGGTTCGTGGCGGAGCCGGTGAGCGGTGGTTTAATTGTGGAATAAGGCATCGAGGATAATGGTTGTCGTTAGTCAGATATTACATCTAACTATCAATGTTGGCTAGATTGGGACTTAAGATCAATGGTTTTCAATGGTTAAGATTAAAAGGAGAAATTTTATGAACAATATCATTTTTTATTGAGTTTATATGAGAATAATATGAACTCTTTACCATAAAATTGTTAATTTGATATTGAAAACTGAATTTTATTAACCTAACACTCTTTTTAAGTGTAAGGATGTTGTTCTAGGCTTATATGGTTCCATGTTAAGGGATTGGAAATTTCACTCCTTAAAAGAGCTTTTATATCATTACAACACAACTCCTTAGTTATCATATGGCATAAATGCTTTATTTTTGACAATACAAAGTATTAATAGGTATCATTAGCTAAACAAATACAAAGGTTCCATGAGATACACTATGATGAGGATATAAAAGGACACATTTCAACCATAGGGTCTTTTGGTTTGTTACTTAAACTAAGAGCTTAAAAAGACAAGTGGATTAAAGAGTTAATTATATTGATTTAGCGCCTTAGTTATATCAATAATAACCAAAGAACAATAATAAGAAATAAGAAATTATGATATTTCATGTTATTAAATATTAACTAAATTCTCCTACGAAATGATTTATGTCATTTTTAAGAAAAAGAATATTATGAGATAAAAATATTTATTGAAAATATTTAACTTAAAATTCTTTAAAATTTTTCATTTTGAATACAATATATATATATATATATATATGTGTTCATATTTTGAAGGTAAATGTTATAATCTAGAGTGAGTATTAATAAATTGTGAATCAACATAGAGATGATTTTTTGTCATATATTCAAGGAAAAAGGCTTACTTAACCCTTAACATTTGATAAATAATTTAATTTAGCCCTTAACATTTTTTAAAGTACTGCTTTACCTCCTAACATTTGTCAAATGATGTAATTTACCTCATAACATTACAAAATGGTACATATTACCCCTTAACATTTACAAAATAGTATATTTTACCTTCTTAAAACTAATTATGTTAAAATCTTATTAGATAAATGTTAATTTTGTCAATATTTTATAAATAAACTATTAACTAATGATTAAGAAAGGAATTAAAAAAACTTTAATAAAATTAATATTAAATAGGCACTTTATATCATTTTGTAAACGTTAAGGGACAAAATGTACCATTCTACAAATGTTAAGGGATAAAGTGATACCTTTAAAAATATTAGGGGGCAATCTAAACCTTTTTAGAAATGTTAGGGAGCAAATTGTATCTTTTGCCTATATTCAAAGTGCATAGATGTAGAAGTTTTACACATTATAAATGTTAGTAAATAAGGATATGCTTCTCATATGTATGATTGGAATACTTAATTTATAGTTATTGTCTATTTATTAAAATCTTATTTTGTTTATATCTTATATATTTTAGTATATCTATACATAAACATATTCTAACTACATTCTAATTATTTTATATATAATAAATAATTGATTATATTGTGTATAATTATAATTACAAAGACAAAAGTTAGTTTTTAACCCTAAAGTTTTAACTAATATTCAGGTCAGATTCTAACATTTTAACATATTTAAATTAACTTTAATATTTCAAAAATATTAAAAAACAACTTTAACGTTTCAAAAACATTCAAAAATAAATTTGAACCTATTTTTGTTAAAAGAAGCTAACACGTGGTAGTGTATCATTAGTCCACAATTTTAATGGACCCTACATGTCACATGATTTTTTTTTTAAAAACTTTATCATGAATCTAATAGTTGTCACTTGGCAGTGGAACCCATTTATCCAATAATACTTTACATAGTTGTTAATAAATTAGAAGGTTAGCGGTTCGATCTATCCATATGCATAGTTATATTACAATTTATTTTTAACAATTTTCATAATTCAAAAGAGCATCTTTGAGAATCAAAGCCACAACCTCCTAATTATTAGATTAATGCTTTACCAACGAAGGGATTGTTTGGTTCAACTTTCCATTTTTATTTTCTATTTTTGTTTTGGTGTGTTTTGATCAATTTTTATGTGTTTTTTAGGTTTATATATATGTATATATATTTTGCTTCCATGTTATATTATATGTTTTTTTATTTCTATTTTTTTTTGTTTTTGTGTTTAGAAAACAAAAATCAAAATAAAAAACAAACTAGTATAACTTGTAATAAATAAGTTATAGCATACATTATTTAAGCTTTATATTTTTAGACAAAATTTTACCTTACAATACTGTATCCCGTGGTAAAGTATTATTAGATAAGTGAGTCTTATTGTCACATGGCATCCACATGGCACTTGTGAGACTTACGTTAATTTTTTTAAAGAATTCAAAGTTATGTACTTTTCAAATATAGAAGACGAAATCCCTTGTTTCGACTTGCATATTAAAACTCATTGAAGCTAAAACGCTCCAAAATGTCCTATATCAACTGGACATAAGTAGCAAGTTTTAACGTTATGCCGTGTCTGTTAAGGAAATAATGAAACATGATCTTTATTTAAGAATCTAATCCTATAATCTGTTCTCCAATAAAGAGCGTAGTTGGGAAGGAAGAGAGTAGGAATTTGCAGTTGCTGATTTCTTGGTTTTATAATTTACTAGACCCTTTTTAAGGGTAGTTGAAAATTAAGCTAAAAAGTAACTTTCTTGGTTAAATTAATCTAATCAACCATGCATATTTAGCATTAGCTCTAGAATGAGTTACCACTCTCTATATTAACATTCAAGTTAATATTTAGCTTTTTCATTTTATAAGCTCAAGTTGTGATTTATGAAACAAAGACTCCCATTTTCTTTACCTAATCCACTAAGTGTAGGTCTTCTAACGATCTTTTATAAAATAAAAAATTAATCTCTTATAGTGATATTTTTTATTTACCACATACAAGTAATGTATTACTAGTTACTTGTAATATATTACAAGTGCTAGGTAGGGAAAGGAATCAACAACTATGCTTAACCATCATCTAACACTTGTAAAAACATTTAATATAAAACCATGGTCGTGATTGATCCAAGGCCCTTATCATTTTCCATCATAAACAATTGATATATGTTCCAAAAGCCTTTATCATTTTCTACTATAGAAAATTGATATAGAATTTTAGACTACCCTAAGATATGACAACAAATAAGAACGTTCTTCTTGTAATGTCATTTTTCTTTTTCTTAAATTGATTAGCCTTAGCAAAACTTAAGATCCTAAGAACTATGGAAGACTTTCTTTATATATTTCACTTAAACTCACCATAGAGTTGCCTCATTTTATTTTCATCCTCTTGCGAGTATGTCTCAATCATATATTCTTTAATAAATGGTATAGAAGCCTTAAGACATTTATGATAGGTACCTCATAGGAACCTTGATTCTCTTAGTTTAAATGTCATTCCATATGCCTCATAAATCTAGAGGTAGATAGAGTGTAAAACTTTCACTTGCTTCATATTCGAAAAGATTTGATCAACATTTCTCGTTTCACTAATTATGTTTGAAATTTACTTCAAATACCTTAGTATTAAAGGCATTAATCTTTCAATTTTAGTTATCTTTTATTTATTTATATTTAAAAATTGACAGTGAATGTGTAAGTGACCATAAGTCGATCACCAAGAGATTACAAGTATAAAATCTTTATGAACCATATGTTCTAGGTATGATCATACTCTCTTAGTTCACATATAACAATCATTTATGTTACGTGAATTAGGGTTATTTTACATTTACACATATTATATATATCACAATTTTCTTATGTTAAGTCACAATGTTTCTTTTAGAAATCATCATGATTTCATGTAGTGAGATAAGAGCCTTTTACTCTTCCCATATGTTTTGGATTTCTAAAATCTAATGTTCTCAAATTATCATCATTTATGTTTTCCACCTAAAGTGAAATGTCCAATAAGATTTTTTGAATACAGTAGTCATTAGTCTTAATCACATATTTGGAAGTCAAAAATAACACAAATATGCATATATATCACATATATAAGAACAAATAAAGAATCGAAACATTAATAACAAGTAATATTTATCAATTAACAGTTGTACTTCAAACAAGTAACAAATTGAAATTTATAGTGCATCAGAAATATTCATCCTATGCACTATAGTATGTAATTATCCTAACTATGTTTAATGGTAAACTATAATGAAACATACTCCTAAATACCTCCCTACTTCTATGCTTTACTAAAACCATTTATACTATAGTGAAAGCTGAGTTTCATTGATGAAAATCTCACATTCTACTTAACAACTCTTCCTGGACAGGTAATAATATCTTATGAATGTATAAATGTATCGACATTGATCATTGAACCCTATATAATCAAAATGTTTAAGTTCACTAATCATTACATAGACATTTGACATGTGTGTCCCCAAATGTTGCTCTAATTACATATAATAATCGTCTAATTGTCTCAATAAGCTGGTAATGTGCAGTCTTCTTTCATATATGTATTGTACTCTTGATCTTCTCATTTTCGAGACACTTTCCTGCAATCAACACAAGAGGATATGTATTGTAATATTCAAATAGACAACAAAATAGTTATCAAGAAATACATTACTTGAATGTATGCTTTTCAAATAAACAAATTATTTATTTTAAAGGGCATCTCTTGTAAACACACTATTGCATATGAGAGTCATCAAATAAAAATTTATTTTATGTAAGATACTGTCAAATAAATCATATTATTTGATAAGTAGAGTATATTTACAATATTTCATGTAACATGGAAGTTTAAAATGATTTATATGAGTAATTAGGGATAATACAAACTTGTTTCTAATTTTAATCAATTAAACATATTAGTTTACTTTAATTAGAATCCCTTTTGTTAATTTATTCTAATTAGAAAATTCATTTCTAATTTCATGTAATTAAAAAATTAGTTTTCTTTAATTAGAAACTTTTCTAATTTTATTCTGATTAGAAAACTCATTTATAATTTTCTTTTCTTTTATATATGTTAATTAGAAACTTATTTATGATTTTGTTCACTTAAATAAATTGATTTACCTTCATTAGCAAACATATTTTCAATTTTTTTAATTAAAAAGCATTTATAATTATGATATAACTAAAGGAATTAGTTTATTTTAATTAGAAAATGATATTCTAATTTTATTCTAATTTAGAAAATTTATTTCTTAATTTTATTCAACTAAATTAATTAGTCTTTATGAATAACATATTTTTAATTCAATTATAAACTTATCTTTAATTATTTTATTGAACTAATCAACTTAAGATACTCAGATTTAATTAGAACTCATTTCTAATTATTTGTTTCAATTCAAAACTTATTTCTAATTTATTATTTTCTAAATTTGAGCTTAGTCTAATTAATATATTCAATTAGACACAAAATTTTAGGTCATAAAATAAACAATAGCCTCTATGTTCTTCAAAATCTAATTTAACCCCAAGTTTAATTAAAAAATATGTTACAACTAAATTCACTAAAGAATTAGGATCATCTTTTACTTTAAATCCAAGTGACAACCTAAGTCGCAAAGGAAAAATTAAGAAACAACCCAAATCATCAAAAGAAAATTAGACTTATAACTTTCAATCCAAGTGATGACAGTTCAAATTATATATATATAAAAAAAAAGAAATAGCCCAAGTTAGTAATAAAAAGAATAGGCCCATAACTAAAAGCAAACAAACTCTTTATTTGGGATTTGCAAGTTATTCCATCAAGGACCCATGATTTCTTTAAACTTCTATGTTTATGGAAACTAATAACACATTGCTTGGACAACATGCTAATTAACTAGTGGAGGGTTCTAATAGGTGAAAAATTAATAATACAAATAGAATTGTCTAAGGAAGTGCCTTAACACGCGAGAGTAATTTACATGGTCTTAAGATAGGAACCAATAATAACACAAAGTCCCAACTTAAAGAATAAGAAGAAGAAGAAGAAACACAAGATGCAATAAGGAAGCCACAAGTAACTTTCACACTAGAGCCTAATGTAGAAAAGACACAATACAAATCTACTTTGATGACATTGATATACTTATTTGTAATACTGCATCATCAACATGCATCCCTCTATGGTCAACATGGACTCTAAGCTCGTTATTTATTTTTTTATTTTTTTATAATTCCAACCACATTCACACTTCATAAAAAACAAGAAGTTGCCATTCATATCTAATGCAATTCTTTATAAAAAATAGAGAATAGAGACATTCAAAGGTAATATTTCATGAGAAAATAACACAAAATACATATCTTTTAAATAAAAAAATCCTTTAAGATTGGCGTGTTCTTTTGTTTCTTCTTCTCATGAGTCAGTTTATGAGTATATTCACATCATAATATTATAATAATAATTGAATCTTAAACCAAATATCTAACTTCTTTTAGATCTTGAATTTTGAAAGATAATGACCATATTTTTCCAAAACCATTTAACAACAAATTGATAAAATGCATATACTATAATAAAAATAAAAATCTTGTTCTCATATAATTTATAAGAAATATTACAAAGTTATTGGATCGAATTTAAAATATATGCTTAAAAAAATATAATCACTTGCTTAGATTATGTCTAAAGTTTATAGATCTTGCGTTGGTTAGGTGACTTAGAAATGACGGGTGATTTTGAAATAATTTTTACTTTAAAACCAACGGACTTTTAAGGTAAGTGCACCTATCACAAAAGTAATAAAGTGGAGTAATTTTTCAGACTCTGAGTGTCGAACCCACAGGAAAAAAGATACTTAATTACCAGGGTGATTGGATTACAATTATTTAGATAAAATTTAGAGAATTGATTCAAAATTGGAAAAGGTTTAAAATTGACTACTTTGGCTTAAGCACTTTAAAAACGATTTTTTTATTGCTTCTGAAAAATTCTTAAAATTATCAAATGTGTAAATTAGCTATGGATTAGATGATTGATGATTTATTTTAGTTTCAAAACAAGTTTAATGATTGATTAAATTCCTTCACAAAATCAAAACAAAGCTATGGTTAAGACTTTGCTTTTTCTCTATTTAATCTTGTTTAAAGTTTGGTTAT
>JAOXYD010054291.1:0-13216 GCA_028565735.1 Pinacopodium congolense
TTTACTAATTTAAGAAAATTTTCTTTCTCTAATAGTAAAATCTAATCATGAATAGTAAACATGTAAAATTTATTAAAAACACTTTTATTGAATTGAAAGTGAAAATCATTCTTATATAATAGAATCTTTAAAGTTTTACTATCTAGATAATGAAAACATTTAATAATAAAACTAAAAAGTTCTTAAAAAATTAGAGAAATAGAAAGCTCACAAAAATAATACTCCTTATTCTCAAAGATTTTTGCTTTTCCATCCACCAATTCATTCGCCTTGATTTATTAAAGCAAAATCCAATGGAATTCTTATTTTGTTCACCTTAGCATAAAAAACCTAATGAAAACTTGAAGGAGAGAAACTCCTAGTTGATATGTAACCTTGATTAGTATATTTTTGTAAGGAGATCTTGTAATTAGTATTATATAATACTTTTAATTTAATGCTTCTAGGGACCACAACATCACTTAAAACTCTAGAACAACAATGCTATTATGCAAGACTATTATTCCTCTATCTTTCTTCAATGGTGTTTCGAAGACAAATGGAACTATTATGTATCATCATTGTTCTTTTGAAATTGATTATACACCAAAATGGTAGTCCACTTAAGTACCAAAATGGCACCATTATTAAAGGGCATTTAACTTCTATTCTTTTCTCCAAAATTTCTCTTTTTTGCATGCTTGAGCCCTAAAATATAATATTTACTAATAACTTCAAGAAAAGGCTCAATAAGAGACTAAAATAACTTGAAAATGGGTAAAAACTAATAAATAATATACCAATAAACATATGCAATTTATCCATTATAAAATTCTTTCACAATTAAATAATTGCTTGTTATCAAACAATCAATCTCAACACTAATTTAAAAACAATTCCAACATAAGTTAAGAACCAGTTAGACACTTTAACATAAATCAATGCAATTATCAATGATTAACATCTCTTAACTCAATCTTGACTATGATCTAACGTATATAATCATAGGGCATGATAAATCAACCTTTAATACATAATATCAAGTTGTAAGTTAATTATATATAGACAACATTGCAAAACTAGTTCCAAGGTAATTTGGTAGGTGCATTTTATGCTCTATCCTACCTGACAAATGCATTTTATGCTCCATTTACCTCAAATAATGGTTAGATAAGTGCGTTTATGCTCCTTGTCTTTTTACCCCAAATTTACCGGTCTCTTTTATTATTTATTTCATTCTTTTAACTTGATCAATGTTAAAAAAGAGAATTAAATTATTCAATTATTAATAAAATTACTTTCAAATAAACAACTTATTCCAAACTTAAATAAAATATCTGCACAAAATTTTTTCAAAAAATTCATTATCATGCAAAAAGGTCAATTGAACATATGTAGTTCACTCAACTGTAATTAAGAATAGCTATAATCAATCAAAAGTTATTCAATATTAATCATGCTAGATAACATCAATTGTATTAAATTATATTAATTAGTAAGAATCTCATCATTAGAACAATTTCTAGAATGAAATATTTGCATTAATTACTATAAAAGATTCACAATTTTTTAAATGCATAAGGAATCTATACCACCCCCTCACATACTTAATATATACATTGTCCTCAATGTATAAAAAAAACATATAAAAACAAAGGAAGGGGGTAAGGAGATAAGAGGTCTTCCCTAAAGGTTGTTCTGGAAAAAGATAGTTAATTAAGTACCAAATTGCAATTTCCATTAAGCATAACTGACTTTTGTACAACTAGTTCGTGAACATTACTAAAGTGTAAGAATAAGTGAATATCATCTAAATTAGTTCAAAAGACAAAATAAAGCCAAAATATAACATAAAACAAAAACCAAAATAAAATGATCTCCAAGGTGTGTATCTATGATCACTACTAAGGACCAAGGCCAAGACTAGAGAATCATAGGTAGTCCCATATTTATGCAAGTTTTTGATGAACCTTCTCCCAGTGTTAGTTCATCTACTACTGCATATCAAAGAGTAAGAACGGAAAGTGGCCAACAAAATCTCTAGGGAATAGGCTGGAGCTAATGGGCCTACATTAGGTGAAGAATGATCAGTAGAATGCATCAACTCATAAATCTCCTTAAGTAAGTCATCAAGCTTGATAAACTCAGGTCTCAAAGCGGTAGGATCATCCAAGTGCTCATTGTTCCATAAAAGGTGCTTAATGAGGTTGCAACCTTATCTTCTAACTTACTTGTGCTTCTAACCTTCAGAGATAAGAAGGTAAATCTCATAGATAGGAGTATGGGTAACTCATATCTAATCTCGATACCTTCTAAATTCTCATGATCAATCCTAAGAAGCACAATGCCTTATACTTCTAGTGATCAATCCTGGGAAGCACAATGCCTTGTACTTTTGGTGATAGCATACAACTTTCCTCATGTGAGGAATGATGAATTCAACTAGGGTATACCTACCTATGATTCCAAGCTATAAAGTGTATGATATTAAAGATAATAATTGGTAAACCTAATTTAATTAAGTCTACTAGTTCATGGTAGCATGTTAGCATTATGTAAGGACACAATGATGCACTTATGATAGCTTAATAGAGATGTTAGGAAAAATCGATCAAGGAATCACTTAAAGAGGTTAAGACTATGCTTAGTTTCATCGTTATCAAAATTAAGGTTCGAAAATACTTAATCGATCTGATATATTGTGTCCTTCTTATGCTTAAACCTTCATTTAACACATCAAGAAGCATGGATAAATAATGATGAGTGATATGAATATGGGTACCTCGAATGAAAAAATGATTCTTGACGATATTATCTTTGCTCTTTATCTTAATGTTTATGTAGAATTCTCGAATTAAAGTCGAGAAGTATAGCCCATCTAATCAAAGAATTAGATCTTACTCAAGAGGATAGAATACACCATTAATATTAAACTTGGATTCTACTTTGGGTGCTATGACTCACTCCACCACTATGATATTAGGTTGATGAGCTTCGAACTAATTGACATTATCGACCAAAGTGAATCAGGAGGTGTTGCGGGCAAGGCACTTATAAGATAAATATGATGCACTTCAAAGCTTTTTTTATAGGTCAGAACAGTCTTAAAGAATGCTAAGAACTATTTAGAATTGGTTGTATGCTTGTCAAAATATACCCTCATTATTGAAAAAATATGCATTAATTAACACTAAACTATTCCACCTCTTATAGATTGGAAATTGATAGAATTTATAAAAAATAGTGAATATGGATCAAGGAATCACAAAAAAACACAATGACACCACAACAAGCAGTAAGAAATTAAATGAAAGATAGTGAAAAATGTAGTAATAGAAATAGATACCAATGACAACATGAAGAAGAAAATGATGGGAAGCAAGGAAGACATGAGGAAGAAAGAGAGATAACATTTTTAGGGAGGATTTGGCCAAAAAGTTTAGTGAAAAGGGATAGATGAGCAACAAATGAGGGAGGAAGGAAGAAAAAGCAGGCGAGGAATAGAAGCAGAAGATAGGGTTTTTAGAAATATTAAAATGACACTATTTCTAAAAGCATTATGCAACTTTGAATGCTAGATCAAAACAGAGCTTAACTAAAGACCACAATGGCATTGTTTCTAGTTGTCATTATTCTTCTGTCCTCCAATGATACCTAAACGATGTCTTATAAAAGCATAATAACTCCATTTTTATGTACCATTCTTCCTTTGTATTTATCTGCATCCACAATGATGATTTTGATAAATAACAATGTTATTATACTGTACCACTTTTAATCTTTTGCTTAATCTTTTCTATTCTTTGAAGTACAACAAATCATCTCCTAGATCATAAGAGTGCTAATGTGTCTCATCATTTATCTTTTATCTTTACACATTTTAAACTAATAAAATGAACTACAAAAGTTCATGTGTTCTTGGTCTAAAACCAAAATATGAAAGAAAAATTAAAAAATGGACCAAATAAAATTAAAAAGGTAAATGTGTTGGGTTCCATCATAAAAAAATATTTCATTAACATCATTTAAATAGACTTACTTTGTTTAACTCATAAGGCTGGGTAGTGAAGATTAAGCACCTCCTTATCTCCCTTAGAAATCATACCTCCTAAATAAAGTTTCAATCAATGATCATTGTCTTTGAAAGTCCCTATTTATGGATGAATGATCTCAATTGTTCAATATGGAAAAATCTGTTTCACCAACAATGATGTAGACCATCTAAATTTAAGTTTGCTGGAAATAGATACAAGTGAGAGTTATCTAGAAAAACTTGATTGCTTTCTTGGAACCCCTCATCACTATAGATATGAAAATCATGCCATTTCTTTTGCTCTTCACTTGAAAGAGTATAATCAACATTGAGAGACTTAATTACCTAATATGCCTTATGCTAAAATTCAACATTTAAATGGAAAGATCTCTGATAAATTAACTAAAAAGGGGACATGCCAATTGGTGATTTATAAGCTATCATATGGCCCATAGAGCATCATCCAGCTTATTAGACTAATTCTTCCTATAATGCTCCACTATCTTTTCCAATATTCATTTTAGCTCCTTATCTATTACTTCTATTTGGCCACTAGATTGAGGATTGTAAGAAAGAGTGATCCTATGTATAAAATCATAATGTTTAAATACCTTTTCAAGCTATTTATTATTAAAAAATATGTTTCCTTATCCCTCACAATGGCTCTACGGTGCCAAAACAGAAGGGAAAAAATAACTTTTTAAAGAATTTAACTACAACACTAGCATCACTAATGGATAAAGCATGTTCTTATACTTATTTAAATATATAATTAATAACCACTATGATTTATCTTTCCCTAAATGAAGTTGGAAAAGGACTAATGAAATCAATGCCATAAACATCCAATATTTCACATATAATAAAAGCAGTTTGAGGCATTTCATCTCAATAAGAAATATTGCCTATCCTTTGGCACTTAACATACGATGTAACATACCATTCAATAGCTTGAAAGAGAGTAGGCCAATAAAAACCATATTTAAAAACTTTCTAAGAAATTTTATTAGCACTAAAATGACCTATTGTAGGACCTAAATGGAAATACTTCAAAATATTTTTTTGCTTTTTGAATGTGGAATGCAACTCATAATAACCTGATCTACACAAATCTTAAACAAATAGGAGTCTCATTAGAAGTAATATCGAACATTAAAAAAATCTTCCTTTACTAATATAAAAAACCTTTGGGTATAACTCTTGCAATCAAATAATTTTCAATATTTAGAAACCAAAGTACCTTACTTACTCTCACATCCAATGTATACAAATGCTCATTAAGAAGGAGTCATTAATCCCTTTTTCGGATATGTCCCTTAAATATGAATTCTCAAAGAAAAATAGATGATATGCTATTAGGTTCTTAACTACCTTCTTATCGTTGATCTCAATACTAAATTTCTACAATAACAACATTCATGTAACTATCCTCAATTTGGGGTTACTTGCTTAATAAAAACTTCAAAGTAGAGTGATCTGTATACATTATAGATTTGTACATACTATAAATTTGCATTGAATCAGATAAGATCATGACTTGTCAAAAGCATATATACTACTACTACTAATTCTTTCCCTATTGATGTATAATTTTATTGTGCATTATCTAAAGTCTTACTAGTATATTAAATTGGTTTCAAGTGCTTGTCCTTTCTTTGTCCAAGCACAACTCCTACTGTAAAATCACTCACATAACATATTAGTTCAAATGAAACATTCCAATTTGGGGTTACCGGGATTAGAGAATGAGTTAATTTCTTTTACAAGATATTAAAAGTAGTTAAATTCTCATCAAAGAAATTAAAAGGAACATCTTTTTTAAGTAATTTAGTTAAAAGACAAGCAATCTTTAAAAAATCCTTAATAAATTGACAATAAAAACTAGCATATCTAAGAAAACTTCGAATTGCGTTAATTGAAGAGGGAGGTGGTAGTTTCCCAATTGTCTATATTTTAACTTTATCTACCTCTATCCTTTTTTATGAAATTTTATGTCTTTGTAGTCTGGCCTCTTACACCATAAAGTAGCATTTCTCCTAATTCAACGCCAAATTAGTTTTTTCATAATTTTTTAACATTCTTTCCAAATTATAGAGGCATGAATCGAAAGAACCACTAAAAACAGAAAAGTAGTACATAAAAACCTCCATGATGTCTTATATCATTTCATAAAAAATGGTCATTGTTAGAATCTAGCTTGTGCATTATACAACCCAAAAGACATTGTACTATAGGTGAATATACCACAGCGGCATGTGAATAACATCTTCTCCTAATCTTCAAGTGCTATAGGACGCAAAAAGTAACCGACATCCCATCTAAGAAACAATAGAACATATGTTATGAATCTACTCTAGCATTTGGTCGATGAATGTAATGGAAAGTTATACTTCCTAATTACATCGTTTAACTTCTGATAGCCTATAAACACTCTCCATTTAGTGATAATCCTCATGGGAATGAGCTCATTCTTCTTATTCTATACCATTGTCCTTTCTTCTTTCTTCGAAACAACTTGTACAGGGCTTACTTAAGAACTATCATAGAAAGGGTAAGTACCAGCTTCATCTAGGAGTTTAATTACCCTGGCCTTTACATCTTCTTTCATGTTTATGTTAAGCCTCCTCTATTATTGTATAACTAACTTATTATTTTATCTGATTAAGATTTTATGAGTGTAAAAGGATGGATTGACTACTTTAATGTTTGATATCTTCCATAAACCCATTTTTTAAAACTCCCATAGGATATGCAACAACTTTTCCTTGTACTTCTTACTCAAATTCGTAGTTATGATCATGAGAACCTTCAGATGTTCTCAAAGGAATTCATATTCAAGATGCTCTGTAAGCTTCTTAAATTTTAAAAGTGGTGACTCTTCGATAAAGGGATCCAATCTCCTTTTGATGTTTTTATCTATTTCCTTAAATGTTATTTCTTGCACCACACACTCACTTCCTTCAAATCACTCTAGATGCTCATCTATCAAGGGCTTTCCTCATTTAATTCCCTCTCCTTACTCTACATACACTAGTAATGGATCTTGATTAATAAGTTCTTGCACATAAAAGGATATGGTATAATCCACAAAGTCCATAAAATAGCATGTATTATCATTAACAAGAGAATATTTCATGGTTTTGAAAATTTTAAACATGACCTTCTTCCCTTTTGTCCTTAAAATTAGCTTTCCTTAATGCACGTCTATTATAGCTTTAGCAGTGACTAGAAAAGGTCTCCCTAAGATCAAACGTGCATTTATAACCTCATCAATATCTGTTATGGGTCAAATTGATTAAATTTTCCATGTTTATTTGTTGAATTTTAACGCATAATCCAGTGCTTAAATGCCAATTTTGTGTTTTATAATGCTTAATTTATAGGTGGTTGATTAAGAAGAAGATTGGAGCAAAAATATGGAGGAATTGTCATTTTTCAGATCATCAACGGTGGTCTAGAGATCAATGGTGTCGTTAATGGATGGCTAAATCATCGTTGATGCCCTATTCTCACCTCCTTTAACGCAGGTTGCTAGACCGTCAACGGTGAACGCGGCCAGTGAAGGAGGCAAGAACAAGGCACTAATGGTGATTTAACTGTCCATTAATAGCACCATTGATCTTCAAGTCAACCCATCATTGTAGGCGCAGACAAGTATATCAGCCTCCATATCTTCATAATTGTGGCTGAAGCATGTTTCTAATTAATTTCCTTATCTGGTTGAGGCATGGGAGTTGTCATTAAGCTTCTAAAGAGTATAAAAATAGGCGAGAACACACGAGAAGGGAGAGACATTAGATCTGAAAATTTCTTTACATTTTTCCTTATTGTGCTTATCCTTCAAACACTTGTATATTTTATTATAAGTTATTTTATAAGCTACTAAACATTAGAGTTTATTGTAATGACATAAACCTAAGTTTGAAGATCAATTTGGGGGGTTTTCTAACTCAAAATGCTTGTTATATTGTTTATGTTTCATGATTAATGAAAGAGTTATGCTTAAGATTACATCCTTTTATGTTCTTCGATTTTCATGAACTTTTATTATTGATTTAGAGTTATACTAGAGTTTAGATGAAGTTAAGGAGTTTCAAAATCATCTAGGATCTATCCTTGGATATTTTTTAATTTCTAAACTCATTACTTATCTCTTGTATTAAGATTAATCAAAGTATGATGCTTGAGATCCTTATTTTACTTACTTTGATTAATATGTGTGGCTAAATCAATTTTTAGCTAGGGATTAATATGTAAATGAATTAAGTGAATTTTCATCGATGTTCAAGAGACTGATTTTTTTTATTAAGGGTCTAAAAAATCTGTTTTTAAGCTGACTACTTAAGAAAGATTAATAGATGATCTAAGACTTGAGAAATCAACTTAAGTTGTTAGAAAAAACAATAAACAAAATAAATTAATCATTGCATGAACAAACCTTGATTATTTGTTATATTTTAAGCTCTAAGATTAAAAATCCAGGAGTTAACTTTACAACCTTAAAGCCTATTAACTTAATTTGATACATGACCAAACTTCAAATTAGGATTAATAGAGAAAAGACATTGTCTTAATAATAGCTTTGTCTTAAAATTGTGAAGATAATCTAAATCAGTCTCCAAAAAAGTTAATTCCTTAATCAATTCATTGAAAACCTATTCCTTAGCTAATTTTTATAATATGGTAATGTTTGAAATTTTTTCAAACAACTTAGAAGTCATTTTTACATTGTTTGAAATCGGTTAGGATTAATTAGCATTTTCGATTTTTAATTTAATCAATTAGATTTTCCTAGATAATTGTAAACTAATTAACCTAATAGTTGTAGATTTTTCTAGACTTCGGTCCACTATATTAATTGTTCAATAGGGTGCACTTACCTGTAAAGTTTGTTAAAAATCAAGGTTAAATTTTATTTTAAATTAAATCATCCAATAACCATCATAACAATTTTTTGGCATCGTTGCCTGGGAAAAAGCTAGAATATTAGGAAATTTTAAGGTCAATTACTTTGTAATTATTGTATTTCTAATTTTTCTAAATTTTTATGCATTATTTTTGTTATTTTGATTATTGTGTGATTTTGTTACTTTTTGTTATCATTATTGTGTAGTTTGTTTGTTTAGTTTGCACTTTATTTTTATTTTGTTATTTCATTAAAATTTTGCATGCATATGAGGGGCAAAAAACCTGAAACACTTGACTTCAAACCATTGCTTGAGAGTAAACTTCGTAAGAAAAGAAAGAATCACGAACTATCCTATCTGACCCTTTAGAAGTAGGAACATTTACTGACACTGAATCTGAGTCTGTAGAAATGATTCTCTAAGAACATGTAGCTATCCAACCTTTGGAAGAACCCAACCATAATGGACTTAGCAATGGGAAATTGAGTAGACCTATGGCAATGGGAAATTGAGTAGGCCTATGACTATCATTGTCCAGCCTATGATTAATGCAAACAATTTTGAAATCCCATATAGTATCATTTCTATGGTTAGGTTCAGATTAGTGGATCAGCTTTAGAGGATCTAAACGAGCACATGAAAATTTTCCTTGATACTTGTGATCTTTTTAAAAACAATAGGGTTTTGAAAGATTCAATTAAGCTTTGTTTTTTTTCCCTTTTTCCCTCAGAGATAAAGTTAAAGCCTAATTATCCAAACTTCAGCCTGGTTTTATTACCATATAGGACGATTTGGTGAAGCTATTCTTAGCTAAAATTTTTCCACTTGCCAAGATAGCTAAATTAAAAAATAAGATTAGCTTATTTGTGCAATAATAAAATGAGAGTTTATAAAATGCTTGTAAGAGATTTAAAGAAATGCTTGACAAGTGTCCTAGCAATGTATTTAACACGGGGCAGTAAGTGAATATTTTTTATATTAGTCTTATATCTTCAACTTATAGAACCATTGATGCTACAGTTAGAGGTAATTTTATAAAAAAAAGACTCTAAATAAAGCTTACAATTGATTGAGAAAATGGAAACAAACAATTTTCAATACAATTCCAAATGTCATCCTAGGAAGCTACATGGTGTTCATGCAATCAATGATATAGTAGCTCTTACATCTCAAATGGAAGTACTAAATAAAAAGTTAAATAGCTTAATGATTGGAGTTGGTAGTAGCACTATTATAGTTGAGTGTGAGAGTTAAAGAAGTGCATCTCATTCATCTTTAGAGTGTCAAAAAGGTAGTTCAAAAAGGTAGTTCTTTTACTCAAGAACTGAACAATCCCAATTTTTTGGAAATTTTAATAAGGAAAGAGAGAATCCTTTTTAAAATACTTATAATCCTAGTTGAAGGAACTATTTAAGCTTTTCATGGAGTAACAATAAAAAATACCAATGACCACCCTAACCATCCTCAAGCCAACTCTTAAAAAGTTCCTCCACTTAGCTTTAGAGTAAATCAATATCTTAAAGAGTCCCCTAATTTTGAAGAGACTGTGTTAAAATACATCCAATCGAATGAGTTAAGGATGCAAAATTATGAGGCATCTATCAAGAATTTGGAGACTCAATAAGGACAAATAGCATAGCTCCAACAGGAAAGTGTTGCGATCTAACTATACTATATTTTTTACCAATCTAATCTTAGATCGAAACAAAGGTTAACTATACTATAATTTTAACCAATCTAATCTTAGAACGAATCAAAGGTAAACACCTTGTCAATAAATAATATAAAATGGTAAGAAATCAAGTATCATCTCCTTATAATCTAAGTGCAATACAAAGTCAATTAGTGTTTAATTATCAAGACAACTCTAAATTAATTAATTAAAAGAAATGAAAAGGATTAAACAAAAATAAAAATAAACAGCTTTCAATCTAAACATAGGCTAATAAATTAAGAGTCTAACAAATGATAATTTAAGTAGGGCTTCGAATTTCAATGGGTTAATAAACAAGAAATAAATCGGTAGACAGATTTAAGGCATTCGTAACTGAAATAAGATATAACCATTGGTCATCGAAACACCTTTTTCTTTTAAACTCAATTCATCTATTTGATCTAATAAATAAATTGGAATAAAAGGTATGAATCGTAATACGTTTAAACCTAAGTACTTTAATCTAAGAACCAAGGTATTCATATTAAAAATATTATCAAAATGATTCGTTTTTTTATGCAACAAGGAGGAGAAAGCAATTACCAAAAAAAAAAGTAGGGGGTCCATTATTGCAGGCGGCAATAAGAGTTCTTTTGCCACCTAATTTTGATCATCACATTACAATATAATATTCTTCATAAATTTCTCTCTATGATTAAATCTCTCCACTATTCTTGTGAACTTGGGCAATCAACCAACCTTTTTTCAAAAGATACAATATTTTGACAGAACAAAATTATTTCATTTCAAAATCCGAATAAAGACTTTAGAATCGGTCAACATCTAAATTCAATCATGTCACCTACTTAATCTTCCAACTATTAAAAGCTTACTGTCATAGGTCCTTTCATCTTCTAAAAGTCTAACTAAGATGGCCAATCAAAGAAAGAATAAATTAAACACTTCAATTAGGCAAAAATCCCCCAAACACACAAAATCCATTTAATCATAACCCTAGGTAAACAAATTAAGCACACATATTCAACAATAGAAGCAAGAATATAATAAGAAAACATATATCTATTGATGAAAACAAGATTCATTACAAAATAAGAGAGAAGAAAGATAAAGGAATACAATCAAAATTGATCTTTTTCATTATAATCCCACTCTTCAATCAACCTTGAATGTTCTTAAAGACTCTAATCCACTTACCTAATGCAAAGAAAGAATAAAAGAAAAGAAAACATAAACTAGAACCTGACTAATAACTAGAACAAACTAAGCTTTCTTCTTCAACCCTAAAAAATTTGTCTTGAATGCCCTTTAGAAGTGAAAAAAATAGGAGTTTTTATACTCCTACGAGGGGCAGCTAGGGTTTAGGAATGATTAGGGTTTTATTTAGTCAAGTTTTCCCTTAAGAAAGACAAAGACGTGTTGTTTTATTAACTCTGTTTAAATCCCAAAAATTTATAGCTTCTGCCCCTCTTTGCAATTTTTGCTCTAACTCCTTCTATATGACTTCAATGGCCATGAAATTTGGTATGTAGGCTATTCACATGATGTTCTTACACCCTATAAAATTTTAGGATAATCTAAACTCTAAAATTTCACCTAATGGATTACAAAACTCACCTACACAAAAACTGGTGCTCGTTTGAGTTTCCCTTACTCTTCTCTTGATACATCTACCTACACAAAAACTGGTGCTTATTTGAGCTTCCCTTACTCTTCTCTTAATACATCCTTTAGGGATTGTCATATGGCCTTGAAATTTAGTATGGAACTTTATAACATGATGCTTTAAATCCTAAAATTGGTTCCACACCTCTTCTAGTTCTTAAAAAAATGTATAAATAAGGAGCTACCATTTATCTTCCTAGCAACCATCATTGACGAATTGTCCTAGCATAGTAAAATTGCTTCTATTTGTGTTTTTGAACTCCTTTTTTATTCTTTTCAATCCAATTAAGTCCAAATAGTTTTGAACCTATAATATAATCAAAAGAACTAATAAATTAGACAACTTTTTAGATATTTAGGCCTGAAAGCTCGTTAAAACATGGAATAAAACCAATATAAATCCCTCATAACAACACCCTCACACTTGAACTGTTGCTGGTCCTCAAACAATTACTTAGACACTCCTTTAGAATAAGTTCAAAAGAAGTTAAAAGTTAATTAGAATACTAAAACGCAAATCATTATGATTGATATAGTCAATATCTTATAACTCCATCATAACTAAGACACGACTCAAAACAGACACATTCACACTGTTAGTCAAAGCAACTCCTTATACATAATATCAAGCATCCAATTAATTCTATACAACTCATCATGCAAACTTGTTCAAAGGTAACTTAGCTATATTCTTTTTCTTCTATTTTTTTATTGGAGCATTATAAGCTTGGATAAGAATTCACTTAGTTTTTTAACGCGAAAGTGAGCACCTTGTCATGAACACCTCCGGTTATTCAACTAAGTCACCTCACATCAACTAGTTACTAGCACTGCTCTTTAACTTTAACCTTTTTATCGATATGAAGCCAACAAAGTGAATTTATTAATGCTCACTTATTTATACTTTTTTTAAAAAAAAATTAAACAAACAAATTCAATTAAAACTAACACCTCATTCCA